>JTDE01002611.1:27218-49041 GCA_014338405.1 Paragonimus skrjabini miyazakii
TATACTCATCTGTTTGTCGCACGGATCTCTAGCAGCATGTTACGTGACATGTTATCCAAAGATGTAAAAGTGACTTCTTGATTACCAAAACATTCCCCAGAAGTGCGGCGGTATCCTACGTAGGAAACATTGATTTTGTTGATATACACAACTGCCGAAAGCTGATTTCAAGAAATTTATGTTTTTGCTTAAATATCCACTTTTGCCCACAAGGACACACGGTTGTTCTATAATTATATGTACACTGTGTTTTATAATTACTGCAAGAATACAACACGAATTCACTGAGTTCAACCATTAATATATCCTCTCGATTTGTTTGTTCAATTTGCTGAACAGTGTGCGTACATTAAGGCTGAAAATTCATCTTCCGGAGTGCGAGAAGCGCTTCTTGTCTTCACTTGACTTAGTGAGCTTAGGCAGAAAACAGGACCAAGAGTCGATCTACCGACGAAACCAAACGGGACTTTGAGAGGTTATGATGCAAAACGATACATTATCATATAGGAGTAGCCAAACGTAACTTTGCTCTGTATTTCCATTTACTCCAGCTAATTGAAAAAGCTCAATGGAAACCAAAATTTAACCTTGCTTCCAAGGTAATAAAATTCAAACCTGTCTAGAAGGACATGGTCCACTCAAGCTAACATAAATGTTTCCCAGTGATTCATATTAAACTGCTGCATTTAGGAACGTGAGACAGGTATTGATCATGGCACTCTCAATCGAGGGCTTAGATAAACGTGTCAAAAATCGGTATTAAAAAGTTAAGTTAAGTAAACGTCAATGTTAACCGTTTAGAAAGCCATCGTCCCCACACGACTTCCAGTTCACTATCCGATTGAAGCAGAATGGACTTAACACTAGGAAAAGATGCAAAAGTCCAAAAACATAAACTAAATATTTTTCTACCGATCGACTGTAAACAGATCGAAGGAAACTATAGTTTCTGTAGCTGAAGAGGCACACGTGACTGACAGAAAAAAGGAGGTAGAGATTGGCAGCCATATGCTCGAAATTGTACAGAAAATACATGACAGGAAGTGCTGGAAGCAATACCTTCGAACTTGAACTTGAACCAGAAACAAGCAAACGGAGAGAACGGGTGTGGGATTAAGACACGAGTAGAACCAAACAGGTACGATCAAGAGATATTTTCAAAGTGGCTATGCTCTGTGGACGTGGATAGTCTACCACTTAGTTTGAGGTTCCAGCTCTGACTGGAATGACTACTCTGAGTAGTTTGACAATAGCCAGTCCACGTAGACATGTATATAAGATGTCAGCAGACGCCTTGAGATGTCAAAGCTGGCAACTTAAATGTGCTTTTGCTGCTGCTTCATGCGGAGCAAGGCCATCTGGCCCACGCATGCTGTCTAAAAGTGCACACACATGGCTGGACTGTGATTAAACATAACAAAGGAAGAAAACAGCTATAGGAATTCTTCTGTAACACAAACTCATCATCAATACCAGTAATATCTCCACAATATATTGTGGTTAAAGTCAAGATGAATGGGTATAACACCTATTTCCTTTTCTTCCCACCGTCATTGTTTCCCATGGTGTGCGTATAAAAAAACAATATCGACAAGTTCTGACACCTTGTCCAGCCATGATTCATTGTCCGTTACTGTAACTTGCGACAGTGATGAATGGAAGCCAACAGTTTAGTTTCAAAATTTGAAACAGTTTATTCCCTTCATAAGTTTGAATAAAACAGTTACAGAACGAAAACCGGTAGTTGCAAGCGGTTTGCTGAGGTGGTCGCAATCATAAACAATTGCTCGTAAACCTGACCCGTCCCTGGACTTAGTGACCTTTAGTAACCCACCGACTGACTGTCCATCTCACCCATCCCCCAAAACTGTTCGACAGAAAAAACCGTTTCATGTTATTGTAAATTTGGTACTGACTAGTCAACACGAAATGCTTGCATCTACCAGTTTTCGTTTTCTGTTTTGTTTCAGTTTATTCTCAATTTAATTATCCCTGTATAATCAACTACTACTAGGTCATTTAACAATAGAAGACTGAAGATGTAAATTTGATTTGATTTTACCTACTTGGAAACCTTACTCGACTGTTTGGATAAGTAAGACTTTTGGTAACTTTTCACGTTTTGAAACAACCATCAATTCGCAAAAATATGAATGCAATCCGTTGTACCGCCGGCACACATGATTGGTTCCAGCAAAAATATCAACAGAAGAACGAAGTGAATAATTTGATCAGATATGTCGGCAAAGTTACGCCAACAATTAACTCAGTGGGAGGTTGGATGGGAAACCACGAACATCGTAGCATATAAACACATGAGCAATTTAATGACAGACCACTGATACATAATCATGCACGTTCTGTATCATTCAGTCTAGCATGTAGTACCATAAACAACGTGAATAGAAAATCAGTTAGACTAACTACAAGGTTGAATACATTAGGCGTAAGTGTACTGTAACAGTATTCAGTTCGAGACTTAATAAGTCTCCTGGATAAAGCATGTTCGTATCTTCCTCTTCTTCAGGGTTTTTGTGAAACTTCCACCGGAGTTCGTTGCCTTCCTTGTGGTCTTCCCGATAAGCACTTTAAAAATATACTAAGGCGAGAGATGAGCGATCTCTCGAGGCTGCAAAAAAGCCTGAAATGTACATGCGAATTAAATCCAATGGAAAGACCTGTCATCTTTCTCTCGGTCAATAACCGCCTTGAACACAGTCTCTGAATGCCTAGGGTTGGAAAATATATACCAAAATAATTCCTACGTTGTTGATGTATGGCCGACGATTTTATCTTGCTGAGAGAAAAAAAACAGGAATCTGTACAAAATGGAACGAAGGCATAATTTAATGAGTTGTTCGCATACTTAGTGTACGGTAAATATCCAGTAAAGCTTTTATGCCGTAGCATGTTTGGCACTCACTCTAGGACCGATCGACTCAAACGATAAAACATATGTTGGGTTCGGTCAGAACAGAACAGAAGGTTTGGTCACGTTCAGTTATAACAGAGGTGTTCGAGATCCGCACTACCTGTTGTATAAAAATGTCCACTTCAAATTTTTCGGTACGTAAAAATGGACAGCTAATGTCTCTAAAGAATGGGGTTTAGTTCACTAAGTGCGCATCAAACGAGAACGTACAACATAAACCGAGTACCGCATACAAACGATTACAGTTTTGTCCTTTTCTCATGCGTTTAAGTTGATCTCATCTAAAAGGAATAATTAGATCCTACTGAGAGTGAGGTTCGCAACTGCATCTCGGCTCGCAATCGTAATAAGGCTGCTGGTCCATAGGATCTAGTGCCAGTACCTTTTAAAGAAGGTGGAGAGGTGTTCGTTGAGGCCTTGACTCAGCTGTTCCAACTTGTGTGGATGACGGAGACCATCCCTCCGTGCTGGAGTCACGTGATAATAGTTTCTATATTCAAGAAAGGTATCAGGTGCTCTTACGAAAACCATAGGAGAATTAGTTTGACCCCAGTCATTTCTAGGGTTCTGGCATCCATTATATTCCGTCGACTCACTGCAGTTCGGGAGTCTAACATTAGAGAAGAGCAGGCAGGGTTTCGTCCTGGCCGGGGATATATAGATCATATTTTTACTCTTCGTCCTGTATACCGCCGGCCAACAATTGCCATATTTCTCGACTGTAAAGGTGCGTTCGATTCGGTGGATTGATCTACACTTTTAGAGTCGCTTAAACGCAGGGGTGTACCGACCAAGTATGCGAACATACTGTCGATGCTTTATACACATACTTCGGCTCAGGTTAGGGTTTACGGTGAGCTGTCTGACAGTTTGAGCACCAAGAGCGGTGTTCGTCAAGGCTGTCCCCTTTCACCGTTTTTGTTCAATTTCGTCATGGACGAAATAATGGAGGACTGTCTGCGACACTCAAATGATGCTGGTGTGGACCTCTTACCTTGTGGAAGGCTGACTGATCTTGATTATGCTGACGACAAGGTGTTGCTGTTTGACAACTTTCAAGCAGCACAAGCAACGCTGAACGCCATTTCACTTACAGCTCGGTTGTTTGTTTGCAAGGCGTTGGCGCTTTGATGTTGTATGTTTGAATATAGACGTAGATCTTTTTAGTGATTAGGTCCCCTCCCCATTTTTCCTTCTCTCTTCCTACATAGGGTTTCTTTTTTCTTCGTGGTTGTGTGGCAGTTAAGCATCAGTGTGGACCACTGGTGTATTGCTGTCTATGGTGATGATGATGAGATCCCATTTCTGCTCTTATTTAGGCTTACCAGCCGTATACGCCATCTGCCACGAACCGGGTGTGAACTGAGGTGAGGGTCATCCACTGGAGTTGACAAAACAGTTGTCTTCTCAGGGCAACCCGGAAACCAGTATCAACTACAAGACATTGCATATGACAATTTAGTCGTGCCCAATGCCAAGCCAGTAGGGTAGTGGCCAACAGTATTGATGCAAGAAACGTGGCCCAAAATCAAATTCCAGTCGCGAGAGGGATATATACTACTGATGAGCTCTAACCAGGGCTAGACGAATGTAACGCCTTTTTTTCAAAGAGGTTGGCTAAAAGGTCTGTGGGAAAGCGAAAGCTGAGAGCGATTGTGAGTCATGTTCGATTTATGGTAACCAAAATCTTCTGTCACTTATCAGTACCCGAAAGCACACAGCCCATGTAGCCATCGCGCACCAATAGTGGGGCCGTTCTGAATATTTTAAACTGTCATGAAGAAAGAACTTCTAAGAAAGTTTAATAAAAAGATCACGTGACTGCCATCCGATGGGACACAGAGATCATGCAATACCAAATCAGTCTGAAGCAAGAATAGCAAGTTTAAAGACAAACAAGTAGAATAGATTGTAGCGAGCAAAAGAGTGTTTTGTGGACTGAACTATCCAGTTCGATCCAAATAAAACTTTAGACTGCATTTAAGTGAATTTAGTTAACAACGCCCATTAATTCAGATTCAGTGATCGCACGGGTGGAACAATCGATTGAACGGAGAGAAGATGGACAGTCCGTAGCTTTGGATGAACATGTTATGCCACTTACTTAGTTCATCCCAGTTCAAAGCGACTTTAACCACCGTTTCAGGATGGGAGACGCATAAGACAAAAGCATTTCTCCCGGCTTCGGAGGGGATACACAAAACCGCAAACTAAAGCTACTAGTGAACCTTTGGCGAACGCGGACCACGGCCTAAACCTCAGTCAGCCACTCAAAGTCACCTACAAATGTCCAGATGACAGCTGAGGTTTCCGCAAAGTCGAAGCATCGCGGAGAGTGAAGAGACCGCAATTCGATCCTGTGTTTGGTTGTTATCAGGAGTTCACACAAGCTATAAGGCTCTTTCGGTCTATTATTCACTAACAATCACACATTTAAACTGAGCACATTTTCCAAACGACCCTATTGATCGATGGACACATATCTAGTCCCATTTTGCTCTGCAAAGGTGACCGATATACTCCACGTGTGAACCAACACATACTATCTGATCTAGTGAGTAGTGCTGCTCGCGTACGGGTTTTTCTCAGACGAAAGGTTAGTAGTGTCTCAGTTAAGAGAAGACATCCCATTTCCACAAGGATGAATCACATGTCGATACTCAATAAAGTGGTCTTCCGGGACATGGACTGTTAGAAGCTTACATAGATCATCCGCTCTGATTTATATGTTCATATGTATGTAGGCTGAACATCTTGCAAGAATGATCAAAACTAGTTGATTGCAAGATTGACATTTTGAATGTCGAAACAGTCACCCATCACCAAGTGACCTGGTGAACATATATCGGAACTACATCCAGATACTTGATCACAGGTCGTGGGTGCGACGCTCCAGCTGGAGAAAAACAATTAACCAGAGTTTTGCTGGGTTTGCAGGTTGAGACGCACATCAATACCAGTCGTGACCTTTGCCGGTGCAAATGGGCAACCAACAGGTAACAAAACAAACATGTAATACTTTGTTATCGTCTCAATAATCTCATATGCCGAACGAAGTATAAATTATCCTATAGACTACCAATTAGCTAATACTCACATAGACACAAGTACAGATACATAAAAACAGGGCAATTAGGATAAGAAGACAGACCATTCTGATACATATCTCTTACTTGATGCTTGCCGTGAGCCTGAACCCCCGTCCGATAAACTCCCAACATACTCTTCATCGTAGCCGATTCGCAAATTAGGCATCGGAACACCGAAATCACTTAAGTGAGACACGTTCGGACTTCCTTGATAGTATGACTCGTGTAAATCCGGCGTATTCACGGCTGTGGACAATTGGCTAGGCATGCTTTCGGATTCGACAGAGGAGATTCGGTCAAGGAGAGGGGGTGCTGGACTCTGAGAACTGCTACTGCAACTCGGACCCAGACCACTGCTGATGGTATCCGATTCGGGTTGAATGAAAAAAGTTGGAGTGATGATATCTAGAATATTGTCTTCTAGATTCAGGTGTGATTCTTCGATGAGTGAGGGAGCAATAGACACGTTTTCGGGCTGTCCGCACTCATCATTGACGTGCGACGAAGATTCAACGGAACCAGTATCGGCCGATCTCAGTCGCATCGACAGCCTGGTTCTGACCAGTTGTGAGGGCGTGTGGCCACACTTAGATCGCCTGATTCGGGTGGTCGAGTTGAGTTGACGTGCAAACGCGGATTTCACAGACTGACCTTTACGCTTCGATATTTGTCTTCGTTTGACAGCAATGCGCATGTCTGCCTCTGAATCTTTATGAAGTGCGTGGGCTTGTTTGGCCATCATCATGGACGCCGCGACAGCAGCATGGATGCGCGCCTTAACTCGGTTCATTCGAGAGCCTGTGTGACGAAGTGAATAGGCGGTCGAGAGGGAGCGACAGGCCAAGCCAGTAGAAAACCCTTTGTGAAACGTGCCGTTGGGACAGTGGGTAGTGACAGACGAAGCGGTTACGTGAAGTGCGAGTTTCGTCCTAAACGAATCTACAGGCGAAAAGAGAAAAGCAGTATGTTCGACTAACCAGAAATAGTGGCGCGAAAGACACTGATGTGCCAGACGTTACATATAAAAATAACGGGTTATAAAAGAACCGAGCAAACAGTTCAAAAAGGTTACAGCATTGTAAATTCAAAACAAGGTCACAGCTGTAATTATACCGGGGTTTATAACTGGAATACTCAGGTAACGAACAGCGGTCGAGTGAACAGAATGCACACATGAAACTGACTCAACAGAGGTGGCAGCAGCGAAACGACAGAAGTCTAGTAACTCAGAGTAACTAGTAAGCAAAGTGGAGTAATACATGCGGGCGACGTTGAATAACACAGTTGTGATATTCACCATTGTCGTCTGACTATAAAGCGTTATCTAACAGAACTGCACAGCACGGGAACTCTTGGCGGGACTTAGCTGGTTAGTCCACAGCGTCAGTGATCCTGACTGACCACCGGACAAGTTTTACGTCGCGATCTGGATGACGCTGACATTCGTCAAGTCAGATGGGTCACTGCAATTGTTTGTTTAAGCGAGCGCAATATGACCGAACCAAAAACATTGATGAGACAAAATGTTGTACGCGAGGGAAATAATTGACACAGAAGCAGCTATGACAAATAAAAACACCCAAAGAGATGCAGGCATACTGTTCTTAGAACACTCCTGACTACACAGCAGCCAACCCCTTTTGATAAATCACTGTTTGCTCACTTATTACTTCTATCTAACAGCGTGAAGAATATGTGGTGCGATGAATGGCTTAAATAGCCCATAAAACATATACGGCAAACTGCAAGCTGAACATCGATTGAAGTTAACATGCAATAACTGTTTCCTCTCAAGACGACCAGGCAACTAAATCATGACACAAGCGAAAGTGGCTGGTCGTTCACATACGATAATTCGGTAGTGTCCGATGCGACATCACTGACGCGGAGATCAACAAGGCTGCCTAATGAAAGCGTGGCCGGAGTTCTAATCCCAACCGTGGCGAAAATATGCACTACTGACAAACTCTGGTCGCAACGAAACTCGAGTCCAGTGTTTCCTTTGGAAGGTCGGCTGAGAAGTCAGGCTGAGTGCGAAAACTGCGCTCAAATGTGATGTTCAGCTGCAATCAACTAAATCCTCACTAGAACCCATCGGTAAGGTCTGCGGCCTCGGTTATCAATCTTCAAAGAAGAGTTCGCTCGTCCTGCTTCATCAGACGAAGGCAAAATGGCTGGTTTGCATAATACATCTTCATAATAGAAAATGCCGATGAGCCCAGTTCAAATTCGCCAGTTGATCAACACAGAGACACATTGCATTATCAGTCTGCCCTCGGTCTGTACCTCGTAGATCCACCTCTCGATGGTATTCAACACCCCCTCAATAAAACACGTTCAAAATTAGCCTCTGAAGTAAATCCAGCGAAGGACTCCGATGGTCAGCTCTCATCCGTCATTTTCCCAAATACTCGACGGGGTCAAAACTGAGTGAGTGAAACACTCGTTCTGTAAGAAGTATGACATTCCCGAACTACGCTAGATAGCTGTGCACTGAGTTGTGGTCCGGAAAGATGTTTTCACTCACCTAACGTAAGTTTGAGATAAGGAATTCTGTACGAATTCCAAAGTATGACTGACCATCAACACTGTGATGGAAAATTATGAGTATCGGTATCCTGTCAGCAGCGTACTGAGCCGGCCTCACGTTGGACTACGCCCAACCCTCAAATCATTAGGACACTGAACTTTGGTCTACTGAGAGCCTCGCAGGGCACACTTATTCACTGGCCACACCAAGGAGGGGGTTCAGTAGTGCTCTGCTAGTAACGAAACCTTGATAGGTCACTTAAAACAAAAACCGCATTCGCTGACCTTGCACACAGTGTGGATGGTCGAAAACCTAGTCCAGAGGTTGGAATAGTTCCCCGGCATTTCCATACAAAAGTCTTTCACTTCAGATCATTCTACACAATTGTAATAGGAAGCCCAATCAGTTTTCTCCTTCCATCCATCGAGCAGGTTTCCAAGTGGTACATACTTAGATTGTGTTTGGTGGCATGTCAAACATGAACAATAATGCCTTATGGATACAGAGAGGAACGGATAACTCTGTTTGTATTTATTGAACATACGGGCATTCAAATCTAATAACAAGTAAGATATTGGGCCAAGAGGCTAAACAGACGAAAATAAACCTAGCTAGGGTGCAGGCAGTAAGTGTTACTGAGCGTGCATGCAATTATTGAAGAGAAGCCAATTCATCAAGCGATCTATGTGTTCGTGTACACATTTGGCAGTATGCCCAGTTCTTGAGTAGCTTCCCACAGCGCCTGAAACCAAGGTAGGCCTGTGCATATAAGTAACCACCAGTGCTGTATCTCAGGGTACTCGTAGCGTATCACACCTCAAGTTGAGTGCAAACCAAGACTTTGTGGCCTAGTCAGCCAGAGGGTAGGCTAGAGAAACTCTTCAGAGCCAGGAAGACAAACGTATATTGAGGGGGTAGGCCAACAGACACCTTAACGTCTACACAAGTATCAATATGTTTTAGATGGAATAACAACCACATGTAAATTTAAGTTTTGATCAGGAAACAATGCAAATCCCTCAGGATACAATAAGCCGACAAAGCAGAAGGAATGGAAAATGGCAAGTTACCATGACAACGGTTTCTCAAAGAAGAGCATGTGGTTTACCAAACAACTGAAGTCCATTGGGCGACAGAAATAATTTATAAACACACTCGCCTTCTCTACGTTGACATTATCCAGTGAGCGCGTCAGTGACTTTCTGGTCCGAGACAACCTGCCGCTAATAGTAGCTGTCCAGTTTTGCAGGAAACTGAGGCACCTACTAATGAGGTGCATCTTGAGTATACCGAAGTATAATGCCACAGATCAATTATATCCGGGTTGATACCGAACGCAATGGACTTTTAAGTGGGCCAACCAATAGTGAAAGCATAATGGATAGAACGAAATTCATGAAACCATACAGTGGAATTCTTGCAATACTGATTCACTAGTAAACACGTGGACGGTTAGGCCTAACGACGTCACGAAAAGATAAATTGACTTTAAGCTCATTTACCTACAACGACCGTCATCACGCTTCAAGGTGTACAAGTTCATTAGAAGAAATTGTCTCCTAAGCAGCAGTCTAATTCGCAAATCGAAACCTTTAACCTCGACCGATAATCCTCAACAAAGAAAACACTTTCTAGAACTAAAGCAAACAGTTACGTAATTTGTTGTGTTTTCACGATCTCGGAAAATAATGCGACGAAATACTGCATTGCAGAGTCCTTAACTCACCATTTTTACCAATCCCTGTTAATTCGTCACAAGACAGGGTCATCAATATGAAACGAATGTCGGAATAAAATGAGTTGCACGTGACCCAATTCATTTAAGATTTATCCGGTGAAACAATTTCCTCAGTTGCTGCGTCAGTTGCACAACAGACTATCCAGCTGCAGCATACCGAGTTCGAATTGAGACAAACAGTGAGCAACATCGAAAAAAACCAAGATCCCCCAGCTGAAGTAAGAGGATCTCACCTATCATATGTAACGTCCTTGGCACGGACACCCCTTCTGGTGGGAGAGGTTGAGTCCAAAATTATTATGAATACATACTTATCGCACTGTGAGCGACAGTTATGGTAAATCAATCACGGTTATACATTTTGAGCACTGACGCATGAAACACTTACTTATCGAAAAGTGGGATTAAATGTCAATATTAGCAAGTGAAGAAAGATGGCGTGCTCACAGATCAAATGGAATTAAGGTGATCAGCACGGATAATTCGACGATCACAATGCTACTCATAAAAATTTCTACAATTTACGAACCCACATCCTCAGCGAAGCTAGAAAACAAATGAAGTTTTGCTAGCCCGCTAATAGTTGGCGGTTCCACTGAGTGGTAAACTGACCGAAAGTCAATGTATCGGAAACAAAGCAATAAAGAAACATGAGATCATTTTATACGGAACAGTATACCTATGTTAATCTGTCCAGAACTAACTCTTGGTGTAACATGTAGTAACAGTTGTCATTTGCTAAGTTAGTCAGGCAGTAACATATCGAGATTTCATACCGGCCATACACACGATCTAGAGTATTCTAGCAATAAACCAATGTGCTAACCAAACAAGTTACAAGGTTAGATGAACACGAGATCACGGGGTAAGTAGGAAAAATTGGTATCCAACGACAACCGGGGTGGATTCAACTGAATAACATCAGCTACCATTGTGGTCAGATTCAAAAGAACACGACAGAATGGAAAGTTTGCCCGTGACAATAAAACAGTACCAATAAAAAGTCAGGTGACCAGACCTCACAGTTCAAGCAGAGCGGAAACAGAGCTCAAATGTGATGCACTATTAGAATTATAGTGACATTGAAAAAAAATGTGAACACCAAAATTCAGGATAACAATGAGGTAAAGATAGGTGAATGTGTGTTGAATCAGAAGTTATGAAACAGTGCATGGCAATAAGTGATAATTATCACAAACAAAATTGTCAACTCAACTCTCGTTCACCATGTGTTTAAGAAGATCGAACTCACAGAAAAACACAAATGTATGTGACATACTTTAAACAATTCTCATACCTAAAAGTCTGCAAAACGTAGCACCCTAAGTAAATGGGGAAAATGCTACATTCCCATGTTCTGATTAAATGGCTCATCCACAAGTAATATATGGGTATATCTAAAAATTTGCAAGTAAATATCAAATAATGCACGACGGACAGTTAGTGAGTACGATCTATGGCGAGGAAAATTTAGCTGTACGTACAAAAGTCAACTAATCACCATTTTTATGAAACTGCATTGTTCACAAATCCTAACCCATCTTTACCGTCAAGCAACTTCATAAAATTTTGAATCCCTGCGTAACCAAACACGTGCCACATGTGAATACGTGTTGCATTTGACGGTGGAAATTGCGACGAATGTTGATGAACAGGATACGCTTCCTGGAATTATAATTAACAGAAGCACAGTGTTCCCAAACGAAGCATGATTGTTCGCCAAAACCGAGGTATGTTCTGTTTGGGTCACGCTCCCACCACCATCCCAATATGCACCGGCTTCTGTGACTCACTGGTGCTCGCTGAATAGAATCGGTTAAAGGGCCTGTAGTGTAGGCCCACGAGCAGCAAGAAAGTGGAACCCAAGTATGATGTATCCATCATAAATACGGTGGAACGAACCAGCTCGTTTTCAGTTATTCATCAGCAGACCAAATAAATGACTTATATATGGAACGGTGTTGTCAGGACGAAGTGAACGCAACAATTTACAAGTTCAGATGAGGTCAACTAAGTCATGGATGGGAGTGGAGACAATGCTTTGATACATTTACGTCACAAACATGACGCAACTGTAAGCGTGGTAGTTTGATCGGCCACGATTTGGGTGGTGGGCCATGGCAACGGTAGGGTCTAGATAAAATGTTTCTGAATACATAACGGAAAACTGAGACATTTTCAACTCGGTCCAAATTAACGTAACATTTACATCAGAAACTGAACGTAACAATCAACTAGCCTATCCGGACGTACTCATTTGGCGCCGTCCTGAAAGATCTGTTGGGTGTAAGATCTATTAGAAAAGAAACCTGAATGAGCGGTATATCCGTTTCAGCAGCCTTGTTCCACGAAGGCACAAAAGGAATTTCACAAACTGATTGACTGACACAGTCACCAGAACATCTACAGTGCACATCAGTTCGAATGAACTGTTCTTCCGACGCATACTACTTTTATAGAGCGCGATTTGTAGAAAAGATTATGCAACATAGCAGGAAAAAAGATAGTATCCTTCGCGGAGAAGAAAGCAATGCATATCTCGTTACCATTAAAAACCAACATACCCGTTGAAACAATTACTAGAAGACTCAACGTTGTTGTCAACTGAACCTTCTGTGCCGCCCACTTGTGTATGTTTCAGTTCTACCTCAGCTTTGCGTCTACGGTTAAAGTGCCTGTCCCAGAGCAACTAGCTACGTATGTCACACGACCACATAAATATCTGAACATACCCCATCAGTATCATCCAACCTGGATCAATAATTGAGTTACTACGATAAGTGAGTAACATTTTGCCAATTTGAGTCATACGACCAAATCAGCCATTTCTTTTCGTCAAGTGTACTGGGTCAGGGACAGTCAATCGGAAGCCGTTAGATGCCGACTTCCGGTTAAAGCTGATGCGATATGAATTCGCTTGAATAATCCACACTTGTGCACCGAGAAACACTGTCCAGGTCTTGTGACCACCATGGCCCACCACCCATATAATGGTCGATCAAACTGCCACAGTTACCGGTGTCGCAGCTGCAACTTAATGCCGTAGCATTGCCTCCATTGGTATTTATGACGTTACTTGTTTTGTCCGCTTCGCCCTGACAAGATTGTGTGTTTGATGACTAGTATGGGGACTTTCAACCACTTGTGATGAATCCATTCGAGATAGCCCACAGTGGAGAGCTTATAGAACTACCAGCTGTACATATACAGAAGCCCTCAGACTGGTAGTAGTAACTGAATGATGGAGCTGACGGGAGCCAACACAGGAAAGTTGAGTGTGCAGAATCGTTTAGGTTTAAGTTTGCGAAGTGCGTGTGATGAATTCAAGCGCCGCCACCGATAGCTGGGATATTAGTTTTTAAAGCAGCGGTTCCACGAGTAAAAGAAAGCTATTATCCAAGGTATAAAAAAGTAGTCACAGAACAAGCAGATAGGTTGGAAACTGAATCTAACACCAATAGAACGTCCAAACCCGTAGCAAGCGCTCGGCGTTGAAAGGAATACAGATAAAAATTGAATAGCCTCACTGTGATCCGTTCTAGCAGAAGACAAGGAGGCTAACCAGACTGATCTCGACTTATTGTCGCGTCGTACAAGGGTTTCCTCCTGGTGGTTGCGGTGAGCTCCATCCAGAAGAAACAGATCTGGCCCTGGTCACCCGGACTGATCAACACATCGTAAAGTAGTTGTGGGCACAACGGCAGATCGTCAGTGTGTGACTCGGAAACATTAAGGGACGCGTCCTGTGGTTTGCCCAGACTCTATCAATTAAGTATATCTGCCCATTTCTGTGTGTTTACAAATAATTCTCGCTGACATCAAGGCTGCCCTGGTAAGCAGACGATTAGCCTAACTAGGTATGTTGAAGATGGCTACAAATGAACCAAGGTATTCAATGTTCATTCCTATGTTTCATTTCAAGCTTATGGAAATGTGTTTCCTTTAAGTGAGTACACGTCTTCAAGTCTGTGGAGCTGTTATTGACGTGTCCAAAGCGTTCGATTCTATCTCACAAAATTCGATTATCAGGTCGGCCCGAGCTTTCGGTGCTCTTCCACCTCTAACCCACTACATTGCCAACTCCTACCGGAATGCTTCCGCCACGCCCAATGGCTCCGTTCTCCGATCCCAGTGTGACGTTCGCCAGGGTGACCCACTGTCTCCACTTCTATTCATCATGGCAATGGATGAGGTGCTAGCATTATCTCGACCGGAGCTTGGCTAACAGTTCCACGATACACTGGTTAGCGGTTTCACCTACGCCGACGGTCTGATCCTTCCGGTTGAGAAACCTACGCGTCTCTTCGAGAAGCTTGCAGCCGCCGCTAGGTCCCTGGAACTACTCGGGCTGAAGATCAACACGCATAAGACCAAGTTCATGGTCATCCGCAGTGACCATAAACATAATTCAACCGCCATCTCTGATGAGTCTATCCACTTCGGCCCCGACATTATCCATTCCCTAAGCGCCCCCGACACGGTGACCTATCTGGATATCCCGTTCACCTGGAAAGGTAAAGCATTCCCTAGTCATCGTCTGCAACTTTGTACGATGCTAGATGAAATTACCAAAGCTCCTTTGAAGCCACACTAACGTCTTGAACTCCCGAGACAACATCTGATCCCGAAGATGAATCCATCATTAGTGATGAGCCGAGTTCACCGCAACACGCCTAAAGCTATGAACTGCACGATTCACCAGTTTGTTCGACAGTGGCTTCGCCTTCCTAAAGGCACATCAATCAGCTACACACACCCATTCGTTTGGGAATCTCAAGTTTGTCTACCACTATTCCCACCTCGCGCCAATCTCGAGTGGAGAAACCTCTCTCCAGTCAATGTCCAGTTCAGCGGGATGTGGTCAAAGATAATTCGTTTGGCCCTATCTTGAGGGAAGTGAACGTCCCGGTACGCGTTCAGGGTGTAGCGGTGATGAGCAAGCAAGAAACCTACGCGGCGTGGATGGATAAACTCTACCATTCGCTAGACGGCCATGGTCTTCAGGAAGTGTTACGCTCCCCACTCTCTAGTTGTTGGCTGTTTAACTTAGATCGCATCTTCCGCAGAATCTTTATTCGTGCCATCCAGCTCAGATGTGGACTAAAGTCCAGAATTCACGAGGTGACCGGAGTGACCACTCAGTTCTCTGCTATGGCAAGTGTGGTCAACGGCAAAGCCTTGCTCATATCCTGCAATCATGCTGGATCACCCACGGCGTGCACTGTGCTCGACACAACCGTGTGGTCAAAGACCTGGCGAAACGACTGCGCAAATTGGGCTATACAGTCTTCGAGAAGTTGCGAGTACCAACGGCGAGCTCGTTCATCAAACCCGATGTGATCGCGGTTCGTAACGGCGCTACTGTAGGGCTTGACGTCAGTATAACGGATGATTACCGAAGCCAATTTGCCTGGACAGACAACATTGTGAAGTATGGGACCGACTCTCATAATGCCGCTATTCAATCGGTCCTCCATAGTTTGGGCTGTGATGTGAACTCTGCTTCTCGTTTACCTGTGAACATCTCTTTTCGCGGTATTATATTTCACTCTTCAAGTAACGCTATTCTTCGACTGGGGCTGCCCTCCTACACAGTCACGGATTTATGTCTACTGACTGTTCTAGATTCCCTAAATACCTACGACACATTTATGTGGAGAATCTGGAGTTGATTGTTGCCACCTCTCTGACAGTTGTTTCACTATAAAGGACATTTTTCTGTCCCAATGCGTGAGCCTTGACTGTGATAGCACCGAAGATGTGTATATTGCTCTTCAAAATAAACGTCTATAGTAATAGTACTGAACAACCAGATAAATACACGCCAGTGAATTTCTTTTCAATGTGAACTTGCGATTTCTGCTATTCGCAAGGGTGGTGTTTGTACGATCCATCACGAAGACGTTGAGCTACGCGTCGAAATAAATCAACGATCCCAAATAATCAAATTAAGATTGGATCACCATCCTACGGTACCATTGAACAAATTATCAATGTGATTAAATAAACAGCCTTAGCAGTTTCGATCCGCAGATTTTTTCCAGGAGATGAACTATAATCTGATGTTTAACGGGCTGAAGATGAATTATGATTACATAATACGACACTTATACCCAACAGAATTTTTCCAAGCAGTCAACAAGTTCAAAAACATCGGGAACGAACCGAGCTCCAAAAAAGTGATGCTCGCACCACTCGAACAAGGTGCAACAATAGGTAACTGGCCGTTTGCACAACTGTTAAGTTGACCCAATAAAGCAAAACATCCTGGTCAAGGTCCAGAATATGAAGGCAAACCCAGTGTTTTTCATATTTCACTCATCAGCAACATAGTCCGTTACTGTATACAACTTTCACGGCAAGCTCATGAGTTCCAACTATATCGAAGCTACCGTTTGTGTAATAACTAGAAAAATGCACGTTTTTACTCTGAAATGGTTTAGACCACTATGGGTTACAATAATCACACACCACATTACCTAGTTTCTGGTAAACATAACAATAGTTTCTAATAGAAGAGCTAACAATAAGAGCCACAACACAACCACAATGAAACTAGAATACCGCGTTCATTCAATTCGCCGACTATGTACCTAATCAATTCATTGGCCCACTGTGCTCAAGTGCCTATCATATTACATGATATGCAAATTAACGGCCGGTTTGTTATATACACCACAAAGAACTGGACTATTAACATGGGAGAACTTGACAACTGTTCAGTGTTGCTAACTATGCAGCGTCTCACATTTGACAGACAGCTTGTTTTCACATTCACCTTTTTACATACTTGCTGCTTAATTTTAGTGTCACCGTTTGTTATTCCCTTGAACGAAGATGTGTATACTGTTCTTCAAAATAAACGATATAGGAATTTCGAGATCCAGTGATCACTCACAGCTCGAACTAGAACTATTAGTCCAAGTGACACCATGTCGCAGGTAGTTTTGTCCATATGATAATTGCCAACTCTAAGCCTTACTACGTTCTATAATTTAGCTCCTTTCCGATAGATAGTCGCCCGCAACTGTCATAAACAATGGCAATCCCGGTTAAATCATTGTCCAATAACACCAAAGTTATGTAATGGCGCATGTATGAGTGTAAACATATATAGACAAAACTGAACAGCCTCACCTGATCTCCCATTTAGCTGATCGGTTTCGCGCTCAACACGAGTACTGCATAGATTTATGTCAGCAGATGACGCCCGAACCAGATCGAATGCATCAGTCGTCGCTTGTGAATAGGACAACGCACCGGCGTTTTGTTGCTGTTGTTGATCAGGGTAGACGGGCGGATCGGCGACAAATTTGCTGAAGTATCCACGACCAAGTAGCTCACAGGTAAAACACTCACATGCGCTGTTGTTCAGATCGAAAAAGTGTTTGCCATAATAGATAAATATTTCATCTCCTTTTTTGATATCTGTCTTCGATTCGAGACTCATTCGGGCGTCCGCATCACAATTAATAGTAAACTGAAGAAGTGATTGGAACAGAGGACGAAAGAATGTGATGAAAGCACTCATAATTTCCGATTTAGGCCAATCATTACCATTTTAGAGAACTACTCCAGCTACAGTAGTAACGAATATTTTAAAAATAAACCACAAGCTGCATTTAACCTATTAAAAAGGACTCACCAAACATCAGATACTGAATCTGTCGACGCAAATCAGAAAGCCATTGTGTATTCATTATCTCGGCGTACGCTCCGACGGACAGCTGTTCGGATGCTACCAACGATGCGTTCTGTGACGCTCTCGTTGACCTTCTGAGGCAAACTAAACACTCAGACATCATCATACCAGCGGGCGATTTTAATTCTCAGCTTGGTCGTCTTTCTTCGGATGAGAAGCGGATAGGAGGTATGTTCGGTGTCCGGGCACAACGCAATTATAATGGCGAAAGACTGTTGCAAATGTGCGCATCCCACGGTCTGTCTATTGCGTTCAAGTTACTCACTGGTCTCATTTTACGTCGTCTCACTAAGCCCAGAGAAAGTCAGGTACGCGAAGAACGGGCAGGATTCCGATCCGGTCGAGGGTGCGTTGATCATATTTTTACCTTGCGACAGATCTTGTAACATCGGCAATCTTACAGACAGCCGACAATCGTGGTCTTTTTGGACCTGAAGGCTGCCTTCGACTCAGTTGCTCGTAAAATTCTCTGGAGCTGCCTTCTCCGCAAGGGAGTACCAGAGAAATACGTGAATCTATTGAGATCATTGTATGCTCACTATGCAAGCAGGTTGAGAGTTTATGGACAACTTTCTCGGGCGTTCATCACTTCTAGTGGTGTTCGTCAGGGGTGTCCGATTTCACCCTTCCTGTTCAATTTTGTCATGGACGACATTCTGGAGGATGCGATTCGGGAATACAGTGGGCTCGGTGTTGAGCTTCCTCCTGGCGCTAGATTGACCGAGTACGCGGACGACATTGTCTTACTTAGCCCCTATGCCGAAAAAATTCAGACCATGCTGAACAGGTCGAGCGACCGAGCTGGTTTGTATGGAATGCGCTTTGCACCTTCAAAGTGCAAAGTGGTGCTTCAAGACTGAGGTACTTCAACTCATACTTTCTTCATTGCAGGTTACCCGCCTTGAGAATGTGGACAGTTTCACATACATGGGTAGCACCATCTCGTCAACCTGTAATATTGCTGATGAGATATCAGCGAGGATAACAAAGGCACGAGTTACTTTTGCCAAAATGCGTTATCTGTGGCATCGAGAAGACGTCCGGTTGTCGCTGAAAGGAAGGGTATATAATGCCTGTGTGCGTTCCATTTTGCTTTATGGTTCGGAAACGTGGCCTGTTCAAAAAGAAGATATCAACAGGCTAACAGTGTTTGATCATCGTTGTCTCCGCCAATTGGCCCATATAAAGTGGACTTATTGCGGGAGCAATCTGGCAGTTCGCCGACGCGTATTTCGGAACGCTCGGGATGCGCGACCAATCAGTCTACTAACCACGGTACACAGCTTGCGATGATTGGGTCACGTACACCGTATGTCATCTGATCGTTTACCGTACAGGGTATTATATACTGAGGCCACCAACAGTTGGGTAACACCGCGTGGTGGTCAAACAACAACATGGCCAGGAAATATGAAGACCCTGACTGCTTCATTGGACAAAGTGGGTAGGTGTCGACCAGGTTTCACTGCCGTAATGTAATACAGCCCTCACAGTTGCCCTATATAATCGATCCTTAAAATTCAAAGACATAACTCTGAGGCTAGAGGTGCCCATGATCGACAAACACCGTCGTAGCCATAAATATACGCACTTCTTTTTCATTTCCTGCACCGGAACCGCCACTGGTACAGCTTCCAAAGTAAGCAAATGGGTTAACAACCTCCGTGACTTCATTACCTAACATTAACTCTACGTAATCACAGCAATCTTGCAGAAGTACTTCGCATTTTAAGGCTGCAAAGCGCATTCCGAAGAACTTAGCGGAACACGAAATTGCATTTAGCGTTGTTTGTGTCGCTTGAAAGTTGTCAAACAGCAACATCTTGTCGTCAGCATAATCAAGATCAGTCAGCCTTCCATCAGGTAGGAGGCCCACGTCGACACCTTATGACTGCCACGACAATCCCTCATTATAACATTCATAGTAAAAGTAAACAAAAATGAGGAAAGAAGACAGCTTTGACCCACGTCACTCCCAGTGCTGAAACTGTCAGACAGCTCACCATCAACCCTAACCTGAGCCGAAGCATGTGAATAAAGCACCGACAGTATGTTCACATACTTGGTCAGTACACCAGTGCGTTTAAGCGACTCTAAAAGTGTAGATCGATCCGCCGAATCGAACGCACCTTTACAGTCGAGAAATGCGGAGATTGATGGCCGGTTGTACACATGACGCCGCTCCAGAATTTGACGAAGAGTAAAAATATGATCTATACATTCCCGCCCAGGACGAAACCCTGTCTGTTCTTCCCTAATGTTTACCTTCCGATCTACAATGAGCTGACAGAGTATAATGGATGCCAGAACCTTAATAATTACTGGGTTCATGCTAATTCCGCCTTGGTTCCCGCAAGAGACCCTGATACCCTTCCTGAATATGGAAACTATTACTGCGTGACTCCAGCATGGCGGGGTGGTCTACTTCGTCCACATGCGTTGAAACAGCTGAGTCAAACCCACCATCACCGCATCCCCACCTTCTTTGAAAAGTGTCGGCATGAGATCATCTAGGCCAGCAGCCATATTACGTTTGAGAACCGAAATGCAATTGCGAACCTCAGTCTCAGCGGGTGATTCCAAATCTAAAGACCAGAGGGATACATCACAAGTTTGTGGCGGTAACACAATAGAAGCAGGAGGCCAGCTAAACTGACCCTCAGAGTGTTCCGCCTAATGCTCTAACCTTCCGAACTTAGTATAGATGAGTGTGCCATCTGCCGCATTGATGGCTTCACTGACAGACGGTTGCCTCGGATCAGTGGCACAGATCAGCCAAAACAGTTTGCCGGTGTTCCCTGAAATAAAAACGGCTTCCATTTCCTTAACCCTTCACACTAACCAAGCCTCACAATCAGCGTTTAGGCTACGTTCCAGTATCCTACCAACAGCTCTTTTAGATTTGTTATGTGAACTACCAGGAGGAATGTCCCGTTTGGCTTCTAACAACTCCGAGGATGTCTCTGAGATCTAATGTTTGTTTAGCCAATGTACCCTTGTGCCGCATGCTACAGTACCTGCTTTCTGAATGGCCCGTGAGATGAGTCCAGCAGCTATTAGGATCTCTGGAGTAAGTACCACTAAGACAGCTTTCTAAGCTGGTTTGGTACCTATTCTTTACCGATGTTAAAGTCAGTTTTTCAACAGCTAGTCGTTGCTGTCAGTGGGATCACTGCCCAGCAAAAGTAGGGACAAAACGATAACGTACTAACGCATCACCTGAATCCAAATACGTGCTCCCGTAAAAATAACAGTCCTGAATGGAACCACGTCACCTGTAACTAACAGTAAGGTGGTCTATCTGAGACCAAATCTCATTCAGAGAAAGTGGACACCAAGTATAACAATGACGTGTACGTTACCTAAAACTAGTGCTGGCTAAAAATAGCATAAGTTCTGCACACAACTGCAACAATCGCCCGCCAACATCTGACCGATGGGACGATATCCCAAAACTGCCACCTAAACGAAATTCGGCCTCACCAAGGCAACCGACCTGAGCATTCATATCTCCGACCAGAACGACTATATCAGAACCACGTGTTGGCTGAATGAGGGCGGCCAGATCCCAATAAAACGTGTCTTTGACGCCGACGTCACTACAGTTAGCAGAAACGTGAGCAAACATAATAAAAAGATTTCTGAGTCTGACGTCTAGAGCCGGCCTTAACGGAACCTGCCAAGCGGGCGGCACAAAGTCCACCGTTAACAGGAATCCAATCTATCAATGCGGCTACAGCCGTCGTGCTGAGGACTACACCTATTCCAGCCTAACCTGTAATGGCGGCTGTGGAGTCACCCGAAATGTATCATCAGTATCGGGTAGACAATG
>JTDE01002611.1:56787-73422 GCA_014338405.1 Paragonimus skrjabini miyazakii
AGCAGTCAGGGTCTTCATATTTCGTGACCACGTTGTTACCTGACCATCATGTGGTTTCACCCAACTGTTGGTGGTCTCAGTATACAATGCTCGATACGGCAAACACTCGGCTGGCATACGGAGTATGTGACCTAACCATCGCAATCTATGCACCGTGAGTAGTTTACCAATTGATCGCACGTCCCGAGCGTTCCGGAATACGCACCGGCGAGCTGTCGCATTGCTCACGCGATCAGTCCATTTAATGTGGACTAATTGGCGGAGACAACGATGATCAAACACCGCAAGCTTTTTGGTATCTTCCTCGCAAACAGGCCACGAACCATAGAGCAAAACACAACGTACAGAAGCATTATACACTCTTCCTTTCAGTGACAACCGGACGTCGTTTCGACGCCACATATGACGCAGTTTAGTAAAGGCAACGCGTATCTTTGCTATCCTCGCTGATACCTCATCAGCAGTATTACAGGCCGACGAGACAGTGCTATCCAAGTATATGGTGTCCACAGTCTCAAGGGGATTACCTGCAATATGTACGTGGCCAAAAAGAACGGACGGAACGTTGTTTGAAGATACATGGGTAGGCTTTGGACGTACCCCTAGTTACCATTTCAAACGCCAGAGTAAAATGTTCCATTATCACCATCATCATTTCCGTGATACTACTACCCTAAGTAATACTCTGTAAAGGAACGGCAAAGGTTCCACCTAATCTGAACAATACTGGAGCTTGTCGTCACAAATATTAGAACCGCTAAGTGATATGTGGTTCGAAACATGTTATGGGAATAGAAAGTTTAAGGTCAACTGCTGTAAACAATAAATGACAATCCTCTGAACTCAGACGTTGCAGGCTGAACTGAAGGTGACATCTTAATCCAGACAGAAAATACTTATTTTAAAACACTGAGTTCCCCTTAACCACTTCGTCAGAGCAGAAAAAAGACATATTACGATATGTTAACATTTCATTTACTCTCATCAGTCGCAAACGTAAAACATGCCGGTTATATACTTTACCAGCAAATGGATATCAAGACAAATTCATCGGGGCACATGATACGATGAAGAAGAGCACTGAGCCCATACTGACGGCTCAAAAAAAGTATGCTTTCCTATTCTTGCCATTCAAAGGTGACCATCTAGCCAACGAAATAAAGCACAAAGTCTGCTCTGGCTCGAACGTATGCGGCTGCGCAGTCGCGCTTACTTCAAACCACCAGAGGACCAGTTCCCCGCAATCGCGAAAGTAGATTGCCATACTCTTCTACCTCCCATGTTGTTTACCAGTTCACTTGCAGTTGCAGTGACGTTTACATAGGCAGAACAGATCGACAACTATCTCAGCGTGTCGCCGAACACATTCCGAAGCGGTTGAAACATCAGATGACGCACCAGCCTCAACTTGATGCACTGGCGGCTCGAAATCCAACGTCACTGATTTCTAAACACCTCATGACAACAGATCACCTAGTTGATCTATTAAATCCACTCAAGATATTGTTGCGCAATCGAAACCCGAAGTTATTAGTTTTCTGCGAAACGATGTTCATCCGATCTTACCAGCCGACGTTATGTGCACAGAAGTGGTTCAGGCAACCTATCTGGTTGCTATGATCGTCATAACATAATAATTGGTGTGCTTGCAGGCGTGTCGAATCTCTGTTTGTTCTTATCTATATGATGTATATAACTGGCATGTTTTACGTTTGTGACTGATGAGAGTAAATGAGATGTTAACATACCGCAATATGTCATCTTTCTGCTCTGATGAAGACCTATTTTAGTCAAATGCTGTTCAGCCGCTGTCTTGCAGACTCCAGTTGGTTTTCTTCCTTAGATTGAGGGTTCCTACGATATAATAACTAACATGCAACCGTGTCATTTCAACCTCTAGTCAAACTCACATTGTGTCGGACGTTGCGCAGTACAAACCGGGTCACCTCATCTGTTGTATTCAGCAGAACAGACCGACGAAAGTATGCTACTGTAGACGTTATCTCTATAATCTTTCTGCCCTAATTTACAACGATTCTCACTTAAACCTTAGAAGTAGAGTAGACAGTCCCCATCCTAATTTGTTTTCCAGTTGAAACAAGTGTTCGGTTTCCAGTAAACCCGAAGTGGCTGCTCAGATTCAGATTGTTAACCAATACTAGTGCTTTTGACGTTGATAAGTTGAAACGTATAGATCAACTGGACATCATCGCAAGAACCCTATATGCATTTACAGTGTGAGTATGTTGCTTTTTGAGGACTAAAACTTAGACAGAACTGAAGTGATAACGCCTTCGCATCCCGTGAAGTATTGCCTCTGCATATCAGGCGAATTCACAATGGTTCTTGGTCGGGTTGAAGTGAATTTAGTCCCCCAAAGTTGACAGATTCAGCTCCTGCAATTAATAAGCTGTCGTTCGCGCAACTAGGTCCATTAAACTCGGCCCTAGATGAACTACATGCGCTTGAATTGTTTCACGATATCTCAAACGAAAATAGTAAAGACAACGTCGAATATGCCTTCTACTAGAACCGAGCCAGTTGTCTATGAATGGCAATTAACTCTGATAACTTTATATTGGCCGGTAGTGCGAACACCAAGGTATGAACGATGTCGAGTAGCACAAACATTACATCACTCGAACAACACTGAACGATTGCGATAGCTCTGCTCCATCTCAGATGTTGATGATGTTGATGTTCCGAGCATGCTATTTCAGAGAGGCAATAGATTCGGACAAAATGCGGGTCGCCGCACGACTTGGCACCCACTCTCTTCTGGCCTAGCTCGGTTCCAGAGAGATCACGTAGCCTTCGGCCACAGTTGGCGTGAATGTCTAACCTACTGCAGCACATGTCTGAACTCAGAAAGTGCTTTCACCCACCGTGGATTTATTATTCAAATTGTTGGAGGCTTTCTAGCGGATTCCAGTGATCAGTGATCAATAAACTGGCTCAATCCACCACAAGGCAAACTTACCAACACTAGTTTGATCACCTTACGTCTTCAAATACCAACTGTGACCGAGCTTAAATTTTACGGACAGCTCAGAAACACGAGCATGTCAAAAATCGTCACCTAACAGTGTGTGCAGCATCCAAAGAGAGCTATCCGACATCATCTCAAGCGCAATCTAGATACTAACCGAGGAAATTCTACGAAGAAAGGTCAATGAAATGGAAGCTGTTGGAGAAAACGGTGTGGAAAACCAGTATATCGCTTCAGCATATCCATGTAATGCATACTAAAAAGTCGTAGATCAGCAGAACAAAGGTAGATAAATGACGCTAATGTACGGAAATCAAGCAAGACAATCACGTTGAACGGAATACTTCAAATGGCAGTGCAGCTGGTCTAAAACTACCACATCTTCTACTTTACATTACCAACATCAACAGAACATCATGAATTGAGAGACAATCAGGAGATACGTGCAACCATAAAACAGCCCAAGTTTAGAGACACATGGATTCTGGATGAGACTTACTTCATTAAATCCTTAGGCGTAAACCTCAACGATCAACATTAGTGTCCATACGTAATAAACAAGTAACCGAATTAACAGTGAAAGTAAGGCGATGTCGGAAAACAGTTTCTTTGTGACGCCAATGGTCCCGTTTATTCAATCAACTGATCAGTCCGCAAATAACTCGGTTAAACAAAGACAACATGTGTCACTGAACCATACTAGCTGTCACTCTCTTTAATGTCTGTAGCCATAGGTTGGGTTGACCAAAAGACATCTAGCCGAGGAGATTAACGATCAGGTTGCTGATCAACTGATGTAACCTCAGCACCTGGTGCCAAGTCATCAGGTGTCGACCTTGGAATTATACCAGTCGACTGCGGCATTGACAAAGGATGTTGGGAATAGTGGACGATCAGTTGTTACCAACAATGCGCGATCTTAATCGTAGTGCTTGTATTTTCAAGGATCGGTACTTACCAGCTGAAATCATCCGATTGGCGCAATTAAATACAGATCTTGACGATCAAACAGCTGAAGATAGTTTACGCTCTCTGCCATGAGCGGACACGTTTTACAATACAGCAACACTACTTTCACGACTGCCTTATGCACGTGTTTTTAAGTTTCACATATCTATAAGCTAGCTTATTTTGCACGCTCAATCACATAATCCCACTTACCCGACACTTGCCAGTTAGCTTAACTGTTCTGGGAAGTACTCATGTTAGAGCTGCAACCATGCGAGAAACTTTGATCCAATTTCCATCAACGTTCACCAGACTCATAACAAATAGCATTAGAGCAAACACCAATATAAATTAAAACAATTGAATTAACAGGGAAAATTGTCCGAGTTTCTTAAATAAAAAGTTGTCCAAAAGACGCCTTGCATGAACGCAATCGAACTGGCTCAATTCACATTTTCATCTTGAAGGCAGTCCTACAAAACCGAATCAGGTGTCACAGGAATGCCTGCTGTGTTTAGTATCCAGCAGTGATAACACTACAATCGAACCTGTTAGTATTTGCTTAGCAGTACGTGACAAACCAGTTACTCCGTTAAATTAGGAGAAATACAACATAAGGAGGACAGCTAGCTGTCTTACAAAAATAGCTACACAATGGTTTAGTCCCTATTAACATCGTACAAGAAGGTTAGATGTGCACGATTGTTTACACTGTTGAAAAGAACCAGTTATTTTGCCAAAGCAAGGCAGTCAAGGTAACTTCAAGGGAGCACACTAACTACGCGGGCGAACAGCGGCAGTTCTCGCTACTGCAGCATACGAAAGTACATATGCAGTTAACCACAAATTGTGAATGAACGAGACTTGGTGAGGAACGACCAACCTAAAAAAAACAGTTCAAGCTGAATTTTGGTTGATGACCAACCAAAGAGATGACGACGCACACTCCATATGAATGAACAATACGATGGTTAAGTGGTGGTATGGTTAGAAGGGAGGTGTTTGGTAACAAGGATCAAGTGAGTCCATTCACAGTCCTTAAAATACTGCGGATATCAACTATACGTTTTCAACACACCAAACTCTCGCTGTTTACCGCCAAAACGACTGGCATAAGGTTTACGGTGAACAAAAGATTACTTGAGGACAATTATCAACTGTTGACTGAGTTCGTCTTCCGCAATGGGACCTTCGAGAGTAAGATATGGCAGATGAAGGCGCTGAGACGATGACTAATCGGGTGAAACGGCATGAATATTGCTGTCGTTTGGCTGTGGTGTCTGGAAACAAACGATAACCAAAGTAATGGGTTCATGAAAAACGTCCTTCAAATGTTGTTTTACTCGTAATTTGGCCGTTTGTCCACAGTATGTAGACATGCTGATGCTGAATGTTTGCGCTTGGACACAAGATGTTCACGTATTTGGTCTCACTGCAGCTTTCATCTGGTCTTTAACCCAAAGTCTGTTCTTTGTTTGAAGGTTGTATAGCAGTCAAACATAGATGTAAATCACTGATTTAAATCGCGACCTAGTGATAGGTAACTACCGCCAGTACCACTGAGCTACTTCCCAACACGGTTGTTCGATTGTAAGATATGAGCATCATGATTTTGATCCGCCGAGGTCTAACCTAACGCTTTCGTTCAGTAAGTCCCATTTAATGGATCTCTTTCACCTCTTTGACGGTTATATGACCAGTAGATTCCGGTATCAACAACTGACGTAATGTCGTTGAGTGAACGGGAACGAGTACGCAGGGGGTGTGTACAAGCAGAACAACAGTAGAAATTTTAGGACAGAATAACCAATAAAGAGACGTTCATGGACAAATTCCGACTTCTCACCTCACAGTTTGCATGGCAGTCGTGATTTACGTAAGCAGCTGGACCAAGCCACAGCTGAGAACAGTTTTTCCGAGAAGAGTACATGACTGAAAAATCATTCTGTCGATGTTTGAGAAACGCTGCCTCTTCAGAAGAATTTAATTCCGCAATACACCCGATAAGTGTATTGATTCTTGTTCCCTTTGGCCTAAAGCATCGTCAAATTAAAAGCTCATGACGGCTTACCAATCTTTCATCGCAAAAATTGCAGCACCCATATGGTTTTCAGAGGCGTAGCGGGAGCATGTGCGAATTTCAACCCCAGAACGATCGTCAAAAAGTAGTAAGTACCTATAAATCTGAAGAAGAAAAAATATCTTCGGTAAACAAAAACCAACATGTTCTCGAAACCGTGAATCAGCTCGCCATGAACGTTTTATGATGTTGGGGTCGGCTGTTAATTGATCGTATGCAGTTTCGTAGCATTTATGTTGTTGAAACGCCACTAACACGTCACGAAATTTGGCTCTGATTCGATCTGGAATGCGCAGTTTCATACTGTGGAATAAAGTGTAAGTAACTGTTAAAGATGCTCACTCAGTCATTTTATGAGTGGTGAATTTCAAGTAAGCATCCACCGTTAGTGCAGAGGCCAAATCATCTGCCTCTGCCAATTCCTTCCAGCTCATAGCATGATGACCACTTAGGTTTGGCATCGCATCGCTTTTCTTCTTTATCCCATTCATTTCCGGTATAGGAAGGAATTGGAAAATAGCTGGGTAGTTTCTACTGCCAAAGCAAACTCATATTAGAGTGACCATGAAACTGGTAGCTTTGCCATAGCTGAAAAGAAACAAGCAATGCATGAATAAAAACTAACAAATGCTCATTAAAACTGAATAAGCTTACCCACAGTGATGTGCAACACAAGATGAATTACAATGGGTCATAAAACCATCAGCGACATTAAAGCATTAACCGAGAGTCACTTAGTTTCTAACTCTACAGAAATTGATGGAAATGTTTTGACTTGATGGCAGGTGCTAGTAAAAATCTTAGTTCACTCAGATATTCAAAAAGACATTTGTTACCGCTAAAACCTATCATAATGCATTCTTAATTAAGAAGTTGAAACAACCAGGCTTCTAAGCACAACGGGCACAACTCCCTTTCGTCAATTTTCAGATTATGATTGTACGACTGAAACAAAGCCCATGATTCCAAACCGCAAACTGTAAACTACAAGCGTGGAGGCATTACAGAATAAAAGTGAAAACATTGGATTTAATCTTTATGAAGTTCCCCTAAGGACACTGTATAACGGAAGAAAACGGCGCTCGGATATCTAAAGAGTAAGATTAATCGATCTAAATGAGTTCGATTACCAAAACAAAAACTACGGAATAGATCCAAAGCCACACTGAATGCTGCTGTCCAGATATGGAAGCTCAGACTTACAGTCCACAAAATGACTTAAAGGAGTGGGGACACAATCAATGACAGCATAAAGCTTACAGAAGAAGACAATAGGTCCCGAAAGCATGCAATGAGTTATCCATCCCAAAACTGCGGGATTCAATCGAATCTATGCTCCAAACGACCAACGCATAAGACAATCCCCATTAGGGCGATCAATGACGAAACGAACCAAAAATTGGTTACTTCTGGAGGGGGTTAACGTAGCGCACGACCGGTGGTTTACGACCCATTAATAAGAGACACATCACGGTACTCTGAAAAGAAGTTCGTTGTGAGCGTTTATACAGTGAGCCTCTCTAAGAACATCATGTAGGTTATGTAACCTAATAAAGAATAACCTGATAGAGAAAGACAAGAGCAAACGCAAGACCACGAGCATTATCTCTTTCACGAACGAACGCAACGATATTGCAAAGCGGTACGAAAATCAGAGCGCAAATATCGGAACGCAACTCTCGCAACCTAAAACCCCTTAACAAGTAAGGAAAAAGACGGTCTTCAAACGAGCTTTATTTGCTGCTCAGCCCGAAGGCAAAATTGCGATTTACAGCAACCGTATTTATAGGTTTGCGGTGGCTTTGGGCCTAGGCCGCCGAATGGACCAATCAGAAGCGAGCGTAGCTTCCAGGACGTTCCAGAATTCTCACGAGCTTTCCAGTTCCCAGGAAATGAAGAAATCCATTTCCCTTGCGAATAATGCGAATTTTTGGGAAAAAGTGCCTTTTCCCAACACTGAGATTCGCGAGGTCCCAGTATGGGAGACAAACTCTCCGTGAAAGATTTCATTTATATACAGCAGGTCATCGACTACCCACCTCGCACCTTGAGCTAATCGGTCGCAGCGTTGTCAGACTACATGGTGTGGCAGATGACTAGTTGGCATCCTTAGTATATAGCTTAACAATCTGAATTTATGCAAGTGTAAGGACTGATTAAAAAATCCCCTTGACAATCACTTTCAAATACATGCCTCCTAACCTCTTCGTTGCATACTCGTTGGTGTCACCCGATGCAAACAATCGAGCGCAGACATCGGTGGTCGAATACCTGAAGAGTGTTCACGCCTCTACTCTCAACGACCAGGTTTCACTGCCGTAATGTAATACAGCCCTCACAGTTGCCCTATATAATCGATCCTTAAAATTCAAAGACATAACTCTGAGGCTAGAGGTGCCCATGATCGACAAACACCGTCGTAGCCATAAATATACGCACTTCTTTTTCATTTCCTGCACCGGAACCGCCACTGGTACAGCTTCCAAAGTAAGCAAATGGGTTAACAACCTCCGTGACTTCATTACCTAACATTAACTCTACGTAATCACAGCAATCTTGCAGAAGTACTTCGCATTTTAAGGCTGCAAAGCGCATTCCGAAGAACTTAGCGGAACACGAAATTGCATTTAGCGTTGTTTGTGTCGCTTGAAAGTTGTCAAACAGCAACATCTTGTCGTCAGCATAATCAAGATCAGTCAGCCTTCCATCAGGTAGGAGGCCCACGTCGACACCTTATGACTGCCACGACAATCCCTCATTATAACATTCATAGTAAAAGTAAACAAAAATGAGGAAAGAAGACAGCTTTGACCCACGTCACTCCCAGTGCTGAAACTGTCAGACAGCTCACCATCAACCCTAACCTGAGCCGAAGCATGTGAATAAAGCACCGACAGTATGTTCACATACTTGGTCGGTACACCAGTGCGTTTAAGCGACTCTAAAAGTGTAGATCGATCCGCCGAATCGAACGCACCTTTACAGTCGAGAAATGCGGAGATTGATGGCCGGTTGTACACATGACGCCGCTCCAGAATTTGACGAAGAGTAAAAATATGATCTATACACTCCCGCCCAGGACGAAACCCTGTCTGTTCTTCCCTAATGTTTACCTTCCGATCTACAATGAGCTGACAGAGTATAATGGATGCCAGAACCTTAATAATTACTGGGTTCATGCTAATTCCGCCTTGGTTCCCGCAAGAGACCCTGATACCCTTCCTGAATATGGAAACTATTACTGCGTGACTCCAGCATGGCGGGGTGGTCTACTTCGTCCACATGCGTTGAAACAGCTGAGTCAAACCCACCATCACCGCATCCCCACCTTCTTTGAAAAGTGTCGGCATGAGATCATCTAGGCCAGCAGCCATATTACGTTTGAGAACCGAAATGCAATTGCGAACCTCAGTCTCAGCGGGTGATTCCAAATCTAAAGACCAGAGGGATACATCACAAGTTTGTGGCGGTAACACAATAGAAGCAGGAGGCCAGCTAAACTGACCCTCAGAGTGTTCCGCCTAATGCTCTAACCTTCCGAACTTAGTATAGATGAGTGTGCCATCTGCCGCATTGATGGCTTCACTGACAGACGGTTGCCTCGGATCAGTGGCACAGATCAGCCAAAACAGTTTGCCGGTGTTCCCTGAAATAAAAATGGCTTCCATTTCCTTAACCCTTCACACTAACCAAGCCTCACAATCAGCGTTTAGGCTACGTTCCAGTATCCTACCAATAGCTCTTTTAGACTTGTTATGTGAACTACCAGGAGGAATGTCCCGTTTGGCTTCTAACAACTCCGGGGATGTCTGAGATCTAATGTTTGTTTAGCCAATGTACCCCTGTGCCGCATGCTACAGTACCTGCTTTCTGAATGGCCCGTGAGATGAGTCCAGCAGCTATTAGGATCTCTGGAGTAAGTACCACTAAGACAGCTTTCTAAGCTGGTTTGGTACCTATTCTTTACCGATGTTAAAGTCAGTTTTTCAACAGCTAGTCGTTGCTGTCAGTGGGATCACTGCCCAGCAAAAGTAGGGACAAAACGATAACGTACTAACGCATCACCTGAATCCAAATACGTGCTCCCGTAAAAATAACAGTCCTGAATGGAACCACGTCACCTGTAACTAACAGTAAGGTGGTCTATCTGAGACCAAATCTCATTCAGAGAAAGTGGACACCAAGTATAACAATGACGTGTACGTTACCTAAAACTAGTGCTGGCTAAAAATAGCATAAGTTCTGCACACAACTGCAACAATCGCCCGCCAACATCTGACCGATGGGACGATATCCCAAAACTGCCACCTAAACGAAATTCGGCCTCACCAAGGCAACCGACCTGAGCATTCATATCTCCGACCAGAACGACTATATCAGAACCACGTGTTGGCTGAATGAGGGCGGCCAGATCCCAATAAAACGTGTCTTTGACGCCGACGTCACTACAGTTAGCAGAAACGTGAGCAAACATAATAAAAAGATTTCTGAGTCTGACGTCTAGAGCCGGCCTTAACGGAACCTGCCAAGCGGGCGGCACAAAGTCCACCGTTAACAGGAATCCAATCTATCAATGCGGCTACAGCCGTCGTGCTGAGGACTACACCTATTCCAGCCTAACCTGTAATGGCGGCTGTGGAGTCACCCGAAATGTATCATCAGTATCGGGTAGACAATGTGAGTGCTGTTAGTTCCATACGTTGACTACTGTCTTGGATTCTAGTATCCGAGATACAGCAGACATTGACATGCAACGAGTATAACGTTCGTGCGAGAGCGGCGTGCAGACCTATCTGCTTTAGAGTGCGAACGTTGAAAGCATCTACATTAATTCGCATTCTCGAGCGGGCGAGACCTGAAGCTGAATGGCAAGAGAGGGAACTTTAACGGCTCAGTGTTACCACGGTTAGCTATATCTGTTGTGAGACTTGTAGAATAATTATCAAAAATGGGTATCGACAGCACCTGAGAGCTAAACTGGATAGGACAATGGAGTAGAGGTCAGTAGTAGCATGTTTTCGCCTATCCACTTTGTTGTATGCCGCAGACAGAGCGACCCGGTTTGTACTGCGAGAAGACCTATGCAGTATGGAAGTAACAATGTTGTGACTATACATGGTTGTATGTGGGCTGAGATACTGTCAGGACGCCCAGACCTAGACAGCAGAACGATTTTGTTTGCCTGCTTCAGGCTACTCAACTTTTCATATTTCGATGAAGTGACAACAAAACCAGTTGAGACGTCCACATCCATCATCCAATAAAACCAATTTTGTGTACGATGAAAACCGATGATGCCGTTAGCTCCGAATCTGGTCCCTGTAATTCACAGGTAGATATGACATTTACAGCATCACCTGCATATAGAATCGTTTAGTATGGCGAATAAAATGTGCATATTGTTCTCTTGTAACACCCCAACAGCAGCGTAGACTACTTGTTCCGGAATATGCGTGCGCTTTTCCTGCCCGCTCAGTGCTTAATCAGCAACCCTCTCTTATCGATGCACTATAACGGATCCGCACCTGCCGTTTCGCACTTGTCTCAATTATGCTCCAGACGTTCCAAATAGAAACCAGTATGGGTGAATGCGGTTCTAATCGTAACAGACACCCATCTTGATAAGTACTCCCAGAAGACGTCTTGAAAATCGGTATGACAAAGATCATCATCATTATCATAGACAGCAATACATCAGTGGTTCACACCGATGCTTAAATGCCACACAACTACGAAGAAACAAACACTGTTTAGCAGGAGAGAAGAAAAAATGGGGAGGGAACTTAATCACTAAAAATAGCTATATATTCAAACATACAACATCAAAGCGCCTACACCTTTCAAACAAACAACCGAGCTGCAAGTGAAAGTAAGGCATCATCAGAAAGACAGCTTCCTTACGGCTTTCACTGTCCCACGTCATTAAGTGTACTCACTTCACAGACAACTCGGCCAAACAACAGCAACAACATTCAAGCCACTGATCTCGGTAAGCCGTCATCTCACCTAAGGTCTCAAGTCACCGACTCTGTGAGTCGCGAGGGCCCCAGCCCGGCAGAGGAACCCGATCTACAATGACCAACCCCTTCGTGAAAAAGATTACCGTCACTACTGTTAACATATGTGTGTCTATCAAAGCATGGAACTACTGTCTACAGCTATTATTGTTGTAAAGGTACCTTCGTAGTGTATAGGTTCCAAAATAGCTTCCTATCATGTGAATTTCGTTTCCTGCTGTCGCTGGCCGAAGTGTATGTTTTCGTTCTCTTCAGAGAGCTTCTCATCGATCACATTCAGAACGAGTTGAGGTTGGTCCTATCAATCCTACTAGTAGTCACAGAACTCGTTTAGCGCTCCACCAATCAATATACAAATTGCCGCCGTTCCCATCAGTATCCGCTGACAGGAATCTGGCGCAGATTCTTTACAGTGATGAACTACTCATTTAAATGTCGGCTGAGAGCAGTCGTCGATACTTACTATTCAAACTGTTTTTGCAGGTATTTTCAAAAATGCAAGTGTCACTATCATGTTTGTGGAGATCCATCCTAGTGTCGTATCGATTTCCGGCTTGCTTCAAATTCTGCCCCCATACCCCTTGCGGGGTTGCAATTCGTGAACGATACACTCGACATGCAGACACACGAGTCCCTGCAACCGATTCCATGTAGGCCAGCTACGATGCGCCACTCATGGCCTCTTGAAAATCTTAATGACGCGCCTGTGGGTATTAGAACTGAAGCGGCTGTGCTTGCGTCCGTCACCTATGGCCGGTTTTGGAATACTAAAACACGTTTGCGAAGGTGCTTGAGGGTATCCGTGTTGTAAGCCATGGGGTGATCGGTGATGCCCATTATTTCGTGCTCTCAGCCGTTTACAGGCGGGAGTATACATCCAGTGTAGACAACATGAAGGTTGGGATAACCGGAGTTTTCTCTCGGATATCGGTCTATCGCGGTAGCCGATGCACTCAATCGGAATCAAAAAAGCCGAAAAAGCCGAGTCTGCAGGACCAATCATAAGCCACTGTTGTGGTCCGAAAATACAACCAGGAAATATTACTGCTTAAAGGAGAAACCGGTAAGGAAAAAACATCTTAAAAGTGCTCAACATCAAGTCCTTATTCAGGAAGTAGAATGTCTTTTACGGTGCTTGAGAACTACAGGCGTCGATACTCGCTTTGTAGGAATCAATCTGGTGTGTCCAAAGGCACCACATGTCTTCAATGCAGAGTTGGCAATATAACGGCACGCAAGCAATAGGACACCTTTGTTTCGTTGACAGTATAACTGTTGAACATTAAATATTCGTCAAAACGTGCAGTATACAAACACTGGAAGAGTGAAGACTTGAAATGCAAGCTTCATTTGTCCCATAACAGTAACACAGAAGCTAAAACACGGGGAATAGAGGTGCGGATTTGTAACTGTTATAATATTTTGTGTTATTTGTTTCACTCGAGGTGGTAATCGATTTACGTTTTCCATTTCAGCTGTCATGCGCCAATTGTTGGACGAGTAAAGCCCATCATACGTGCCTCTTACTCTTCTATTTCTGACTCAAGATTGTTCGTTTGTGCCGTCGAATCTGATTGTTCACAACAATTTATTCGTCTAACAACTACGTGATGGAACGGATCTTACGCCCTGAGAGGTTTGACGTCGACCCCAACGCCGTTAACGCTTCTAAAGAGTGGAATCACTGGTTTTGTACATTCACTAATTTCTTTTCGTCTAATAACAGTCTCCGACCCAACAAATTGACTACGTTGATCAATCACATCTCGTCCTCGGTCTATGAGTATATCTCTGAATGCGATAGTTATGACGATGCAGTCTCCATACTACGGAACCTGTATGTGAAGCCCAAGAACGAAGTATTCGCCCGTCATCTGTTAGTGACTTGTAGACAAGAAGGTGGACAGACGCTGGACCAATTTGCACAAACATTGAGGTCGCTTGCGAAAGACTGTGACTTTAAAGCCACTACAGCCGAGCAGAATCGAGACGATGCAATCCGAGACGCTTTCATAAGTGGTCTACTGTCTAGCCAGATTCGACAGAGACTATTGGGACAAAAAGTGTTGAATTTTCAGGCCGCTTTCGATCAGGCCAGATCGCTTGAATTGGCAGAAAAAGTCTCAATTGTACAAGTCCACTCCGACTAACACCTACATGGCTGCAACCGAGGTCTCAGAAAATCCGCCCAACCCTACCAGAAGGCCTGATGTGGCAGCCTCCAGCTCATCGACTGGCAAATGTTTCTTCTGTGGGTATGACAAACACCCCCGTCCGAAGTGCCCAGCTAGAGATGCGTTATGTAATGGGTGTGGAATGAAGGGGCACTTTCAAAAGGTTTGCCTGATGCCCCGGAACCGACAGCCCTGCTCTTCTATCACCCGGCCGTTTATTTCGACTGTCACATCAGCGGCGGCTCCGGAGTGTCTTTCTAATGCTGTAGCTGATTTCGAAGTTAACGGAACTCGCTTACAAGCTTTGGTAGATACTGGCAGTTCTGAAAGTTATGTAGCGTCTTCGGTAGTGTTGCAGAATGACTGGAAAGTTCACAAACCTAATAGCAAGATAACAATGGCCTCTACCGCCCTGTCAAGTGACACGCGAGGTCACGTCCTGGCGTCGATCAAGTACAAAGATGCTGTGTATGAAAGAGTGAAGCTGTCAGTTCTACTACATTTATGTGCAGACGTCCTCCTTGGTCACAACTTTCTTAGACTTCATAAAAGTGTTGAAATCCCATTCGGTGGGACAAAACCACCGTTTTCGCTCTGTTCACTGACCCCAGCTCACATAGAACCTCCTCGTCTTTTTCAAAACCTGATGCGAAACTTCAAACCCATTGCAACAAAATCCAGAAGGCACAGTCCAGCTGAAGAAAAGTTTATACGCGATGAGATTCGCCGTTTGCTTGCTGAAGGAGTCATCGAGCCTTCCTCCTCTCTCTGGAGAGCTCAAGTCTTGGTAGTCACTAACGACAGACACAAGAGAAGAATGGTAGTTGACTACAGCCAAACAATTAACAAATATACCCTCTGGGATGCCTACCCTCTCCCAAACATTGACGAGACGATCGAACGCATCGCCATGTACGACACCTATAGCACTCTGGATCTAAAGAGTGTTTATCATCAGATCCCTATTCGGGAAGAAGAAAAGCCTTTTACGGCTTTTGAGGTATGCGGACGTTTGTATCAGTTTTGTCGGATTCCATTTGGCGTGACGAATGGCGTCGCTTGCTTCCAACGGACTACTGATAATATAATAGCACACGAACGACTGAAAGACATCTTTGTATGTGGAACCAATTCCGTTGAACATGATCTCAATCTTCGAAAGTTCCTTGACGTGGCCAGAAAATATGGATTGACTTTCAATGAGTCAAAAAGTATCATCGCCGCCAAACAAATCAAACTTCTAGGTTATGAGGTATACAAGAACACTATCAAACCGGATCATGATCGCCTGAAACCTCTGCGAGAATTAGCCCCTCCCCTTAACTTGAAGTCCCAGCAACGAATAGTGAGATTATTCGCTTACTACTCACGGTGGATATCTCAGTTCTCTGATAAAATTCACAAACATCATCATCATCATAGACAGCAATACAACAGTGGTTCACACTGATGCTTAACTGCCACACAACCATGAAAAAAAACCTGTTTAGGAACAGAAAAAAAAGGGAGAGGGTAGGGGACCTAACCCTTAAAAATAGCTACGTCTACATTCAAACATACAACATCAAGGCACCTACACCTTGCAAACAAACATCCAAACTTGTGCATAATAACACCTTCCCACTACCCAATGAAGTTAGAGGAGCCTTCGAGGCTCTGAAAGACGAGTTATGCACAGCTGCTGTTTCTACTATCCAGTACGATACCCCTTTGGTTGTCGAGACAGACGTCTCTGATGTGGCGATCGCAGCCACTCTGAATCAAAATGGTCGACCGGTAGCCTTATTCTCGCGTAGTCTGTCGTCCAGTGAACGGCACCATTCCGCCGTAGAATAAGAAGTGTACGCTGTCGTGGAATCCATACGTAACTGGCAGCACTTTCTACTTCGCAATCATTTTAGACTTGTTACTGACCAACGTTCCGTCGCCTTCATCTACGGCAAGCAGCACAGGGGAAAAGTCAAGAACGATAAAATTGAACGTTGGAAGCTGGAACTGTCGCCATTCAAGTTCGATGTTGTATATCGACGTGGTAAAGATAACTGACCGGCAGATGCACTCTCACGTATTTGTTGCGAGGCTATAATGACAAATATCGACTTGAAAGGACTACAGGAATCGCTTTGTCATCCCGGCGTTTCTCGTTTGATTCTTTTCATCCGCGCCGGAAACCTCCCTTTTCTGTGGAAGAACTTCGAAGCGTTGTTGAAAAATGTTCAGTATGCTGTAAAATCAAACCTCGTTTCTTCTCCAAAGCTCGAAGTGAGCTCACTAAAGCCACATAACCATTCGGAAGACTGTCGATTGATTTTAAAGGTCCCCTTCCATCAGCAATTCGCAATTGTTATTTATTCATCATCATCATCATCACAACAGCCATGAGCCTGACCAAAAGGTACTGTGGCTCGGGCCGCCGCTCACCTCAAC
>JTDE01002612.1:0-23003 GCA_014338405.1 Paragonimus skrjabini miyazakii
CAGCATTATGCCTTTGTCGAAAAAATGGCGGCAAATTTTTTTCAACAAAAGTGCGAACATCGGCAATTTTTAGGTACACCTGTTTTTTCCCATTGCAACACCACTAGTATACTCGAATAAATTTTTATATTTGTCCCGTAATACGCATTTTAATATTTCATGAAAAATTTGAAAAATATCTTTTCGCGCCTAAATGACCGTTTCCAACTCGTTTCGGCCTTGAAACACCATACCGGCGAACTACACAATTGCTATAGAATTTACTTCGGTCATATCTGTGAAACGCCGCAAAATGGAGAACTCTCAGGTGTTAGTATGACGTATTTCATCTCGAAAATGGCAGTGATCGCATTCATTAGACTTGCAAAAGTGAGCTAACATCAATAACGGTTTGTTTTCGCCAAAATGGTGGAAAAAAAATTCCATCACGAAGCTAATACTTTTGTGACTTAATCGATGTATTTCGTTTTTTTCATTACCGCCGCTTATTTACAATTGATGTACTGTAAGTACTTTGCCTGAAATTCCGATTTTGAAATTTAATAAAATATTTAAAAATCGAGGATTCGCGTTAAAAGGACCGTTTTGGCTTCTGAACGACCCTCAAGGCGAATCCCGTGATACGGATATTTGCCAAAGTATCTTCAACGGTCCAAATACAAGTTAATGCTGATTTCTCTTGTACGTCACTCATCAATATTGTTTACAGATTATATCATCTGGATGGAGCAGATGTTGGTTTGTACGCGTAATGCACACGCATAAAACTAACCCACAGACATGGTGGTATGGCTTCCATTGAAACTTACTTCGGTATTTAGTGTGATATGTAATGTGCTGCGGTGTGATTGGGAATTACAAATCCATTCGTATCCCCCAAACCACGTGAAATTGAGCGTTTCTGTAGGGTGGAAGTATGTATGACACCATGAAAAGTCCGGTGGAAGCATTTTCAGAAAGTGAAGTCGCTTACGACAGCCAACATGAAGCCTTTATCGGTAAAAGGCAAACTATTTTTCTTAACAAAGGTGTGAATATGAAAATTTTTTGGGTATAGCCGATTTTTTTAAATTACGACAACTAGTACACTGTGGAAATCTATATATTTGTTCTGAAATATGCATTTTGATATTTCACGGAATGCTCGCTTTTCGCGCCCAAACTGCCGTTTCCAACTTGTTTCGGTGTTTCAGCACCATACCAACGAACTGCACATTCGCCCTTTTCGGTGTTGGTGGTTTTGGCGAAACAGACGTTCTTCGGGATCCGTGCTAACCATATTTTGTTTCCTCAATAATAACTTCTCTCGGCTGAATGTTATTACTCCACTCGTTTTTCTATCACTTCTTGAACAACCTGCTAGTCATCTGGGCACGGTTTTCATTATGTCTCTCTTTTCGACCAAATGCCTAACTGCTATGCACACAGGTTGCGGCCGTCTGCCTACTGACCATCGCAGGTCGATGGGCACATGCGGATTGTTAGCGGCGCCTGTGTATGATGTGCCTGTTAGCCGGTATACTGCTGACAGCTTTCCTCCCCAAACACAACATGATTCCTTTGGAGGTCTTGTTTATCTGACATCTCACTATCCCAATCCATAAAAGCGACATAACCTACTTCCTTCTCCCGTGTTGCTGGCCGCAAACTGTGGCGTAGCGTCAAATCGCTCGGGAATTTTGCTCTACTTCAAAGCAATCTAAACGGTGTATTTACTTGGTTTGAAATCAACCTTCTAGATTTCCACTTTAGGATGTGTAATCTGACACCTATTCGGTTAACCTCTGAGACTACTCATCATCTTAACGGTAATAACCTTTCACTCTAAGTTCACTGAGAGTGAATTGGGGGCACTTATTTCCTATACTATCGAAGCGCAGGTGATAATGCCAAGGTAGTCAACAAGAACTTTGTACACATCAAGCAACTTACCAGCAAGTATAGCGCTGCGTACCTTGAACCCACCTACACCAGGTTTATTCAACATCGCGACAGGGTCGCTTGTCGAAATGTCGCGACCATCCGGAACGAAATCAAAAGCGGGATTTGTGGCCTCAAGATAGGCGCAGTTTATTGAGTTTCTGTTGGTTCTTTTGTAAACAAGATGCATCAGTTAAAAGAACAAATACGATTGTTTCCGACACCTCGGCTTTCCTACTGGTCGGCTCGAATCCGCTTGTAGCTAGCTTGTTTTAACGCGCGACAAACTTGAGCAACTTGTTTCACCCCGATACTCGTGCTTAGGCAACGTGCTATCTTGATTGTTCAGCACGCTTACACACCAGTCTGCTCACAATCTCGATAGTGATTAGAGGTGTCCTTCCGCGAACCGCCGGGCACCTTCCTTTCCGTGCACTTATACAATAATTTCCCGTCTGTTCTGAACTCCTCTACAGCAGGTTTGTTCGACCTCATCTTGTGAATCGAACGGTGATTGGGCCCTCTAACTCCAGAAAAATAAGTATTTACTTGAGCTCGTCCAAAGACATGCCACAAAAGCTGCGCTTGTATTGCGTACGACTAACTTTCGAGAAAAATTTACTCTTACGAATTTCGAAGTTTGTGCGCTGACTTGCTGTTTATTTTCCTGATCGTCAAGTTCAGCGACTATTTCTGTAAAACTCTGATTAGCTTTGAAGATTGACTCTGTCCAGATAAAACTTTCGCACATCCGACTGAAACATCGCCATAGCTTTTTTTCATTTTGCGTTTGTAACATGGGCAACTGATTGTCAGTATTGTCTCTGTTACCTTGTTGATCCCTTTGATGTTTGTTCAGATCGACATAAATTTCATAATTCAGACACTGCACACGCTTTTATCTTAGGATTTCCGTTAGGGCTTCATGATACGGAGCATTCAAACGCTCCGATACCATACTACGTCACTATTTCACCGAACCGGTAGCGACTGTGCGGAATCGACCGGGAGACCCCACACATCCTGTTTACTTGCTCATCGATGGTTGTTCTCTAACTTTTGTAGTTAACCTCGGTGTCGATTGCGTTCATGGCGCTGTGCGGAACCGTTTTACTTTCTATGAAATAAGTATTAGGTTTCCGTTCTCAACAGCTTTATGTTGTACATCGCCTCTGGTTAATTGGTACCTGCGACTTGGTGCACTATATGCTAAAAACCAATTTACTTGAAACGAACTAGAAGCCTTACTCTGTTCTTGGTACTCAACATAATCTCCAGGAGGGGTGCCGCCGTGGAGGCACTCCCACAAACATCCACTCCGCGTTCGTTGAGGTACCCAGCAGCAGGAATGCCGAAGTCGACAAACAGGGCACTACTCTGTGTGTTATCACAACCGAGACAAGGTTTTGTGTACATATAGGTATCGCGCAGAACAGGGACGGAAAAAATTCCCACACCAGCAAAAGGGTCGGACGAAAGTGTTTTAAGTGAACTTACCACATCGGGGAGTGCTAAATTGTACAGTAGAGTTTCGGCAGAAGTTGGGGCATCCTAAAAGTTTGCTAGGCCACACCCAGTTTGCAGTGGTAAACGGACGCCTGTTTGACATCAACTATGCTAAACCGAATGAATATGGATACTTCCGGCTTCTTGCATTGAACCCGTGTACCAATTACCGAGTCATCCTCAGCTTGTAGCCTCTACGCGCTGTTGTGTTGTTGATTGATTTTCACTCCAATTCTGTTGAAGTGAAGATTTTATTCTCCTAAACGTTTGCATCATACAAAGTTCAAACGAACTACGTGGTGAAAGCTGCCAAGCCCTGCGATCTGAACCAAATTAAAGTGAGTCGCTGAATCATCCGTTTTTAAGCAGCCGCTTTTTTCAACCGCCGAAACTTGAACTTGAATTTGAATTAGAAGACACCGGTTGGGTTATCGTATAAACAGGCTGACTTGGTTCTGCAATTTCAGTGCTACAGTCTAAGTGGTATGTGATAAGTAGTGAGTAAGCTAAAACATTTGTTTAAGTGCATCTTGACGTGCTACTGCTGGCTTTTCTGCGATATTCGATAGGTTTTTGTGCCGGTGTTGGGCGTTGTTTCCGTTAGTTTGTTTAACCTGTGCATATTACCCTTAAGTAGATGAATTGGAATCCTTATTCGTAAAGTGGGTTGACATATGTCTTCTCTATGGTTGTTAAGTTGTTTTATTCTGCAGTCATCCACATCAGCCCTGTTTTCATCAGCAACCCATTAATTCAGCGATTGATATACGGATTCGAGGCAGAGGCCCAAGGGTTCCGGATCCAGTCGGTTTTTCTTGTTCAGTGTCCAGCGAGCATCTGTTGATCTGAAAGACATTCAGTGAAAACAGGGTGTAGCACCGCTTTTGGGAATTACAGTAAATATCTTAAAACAAACTAAAGTTACTAGCATAAATGGCTTTTTGAAAAATGAGAGTCAAGTAATGCTTTAAAGCGATCGCTAGAAGCGCTACTGACGACTTCAGCGGGAAGACTGTTCAAGAAGTTAACAACCCTGTAGGAAAAAAACTGTTGCCTAAGAAAGGTCCGAGGACGAAGCTTGAAAAGCTTCATGTTATGTCCTCGCCGACCGTCATCATTCACTACGATGAAAACCTGATCAACGAGGCCTAATCTAAAGAAGGAACGTGTTAAAACTAAATCACCGCGGAGTCGTCGAAATTCAAGTGGGTATACATCAAGAATTGCAAGTCGAGACTCGTACGCGACACTACTGAGACATGTGACTAGTTTGGTAGCCACGCGCTGGACACGCTCAATGGCTGATATGTCTTTCTTCAGGCCGGTATACACGACCTGATTTTCACACTCAAGGAGCGGTCTTATGTAAACCCCGTAAAGCGTTTGGAACGCTTTCTTGTCTATGCGGGGAAAGTGCGCTTAATCATCCTAAGAGTAGCAAACCCTTTTTCGCTGCCATCTCGTGGTGGTGCGCAAAAGATAAGTTAGACGACAACCGAATATACAGACCTTTCTTCAGATCGATTTTCATGATATCTGTTGTGCCGAATGCACTATAAATCACAAGGGCATTGCCAGAGTCCCCACTGAGTGACATATGTGCACACTTACTGTCATTTAGTGGAAGACTCCAGTTGTCTGACCAACACTTAAAGGCGTCAAGATCAATCTGTAGTGCGCTGGGATCAGTGGCGTTCCAGATTTTTAGGTCATCGGCATATGGGAGGGCGTTGCTGGAAATATTGTTCGGAAGGTCATTTATATGGATCAGAAATAACAAAAGATCTAGCACTGACTCTTAAGAAACTCCCACAGAAATGAAAGAGGGAGATGAGAGGTCTGATCCGGTTTCAACTCGAAACGCTCATGTTATCAAGGAAAGAAACAATCCAGCGAAGAACTTCTCCTTGAAGACCATTGTGTTTCAGGGGGCCGTGTGGGACATGATCTAAAGCCTTGGCAAAGTCGATGAAGGTGGCATCTGAGGTAAAGCCATTGTCTCTGGCCTCCGTCAGACTGTCCTTGAAGACAAGCATATTAGTTACGCATGACCGATTTGGAAGGAAGCCATGCTGGGTAGAGGATAAAAGATGGTTAAGGATGGCACGCTTTAATAAGCGCTCCATTATCTGTATGCTAGTATCGGAATGCTAGTAAGGCTGATTGGCCGATAGCTAGCCGGAGAGTGCCGATCACCCGGGTCCAATTGAACCCTTTAGACATATCGGCTATAATGACAGGATTTCAAAGGCCAGTTGCCTGTTCTTTGGTTCATACACTCAAAATTTGCCTAGCCTCTTGTTAACGCGAATAAAAAATGGTAAAAAAATAGCGAGTCTGTAAACAGACTTTATTTATCCTACACAGACGGACTTTAGTGCAACAAGTGAAGACACTAAGGAGTTGGACCTGAGGGAACCTCTGACCCAACCGCCTGAGGGGACGAATGTCTACAGAAACTCCGGTCGATCATCAGAATTCAAACAAGCGTCGGGCTGGTTGAGAAATGTTCCCAACGGCAATGCCTAGAACATTGTCATTTCGGGGAATGTAGCCTAGAGTAGTGAAGATGACGCGGATTCATTATACAGCCACGATCGAGCTTTACTCGAGTAAAGCTACCATACCCACCCGACACTAAATTTGATGTTAGTGGTCTGCAGTCAATTTACATTCACAAGTTAATGTAAACAGTTACGGTGGTGCTACTTAAGCAACTCTGACGTCGCAAGAAGGTTAAGATATTGGGTATGTCGAAAGTGACCACTGTCATGGTCAAGATATGTGAGTTTAGCATAATGAATCAGGCGCATATGGGGCCCAAAATGAATTTGTATGGAGTACAGTAATCAGGTAATTTGTTTACTTTGCTCAGACTGTGCATTCTATCCCATTATATCCGGATGAGGTTTACCCTTGTGGTGTTTTTTTTCATAAACAACCAAGTTATTTTTCAATAACCTTACGTTTCTTTTTATTAAGGATTCTCTTAACGATCGTCGTAAAGAGGACAACGAGTAAAGTAGTCATTCATTTTTAACTATCCCGATCAATGGGTACGGTCCTTGAGTAATCCCACTGGACGCCTTGTGAGCTCCATTACGGACCTTGTGATTTAAGCCCGCATCTTTGATAGATCTGGTTGTCACGTGTTCGTGACGTGTTGTGCATAATGCCTGGGTTCATTCATGAGTCTGCTGACTTGTAGTGGACGTGTTATAGTTACAACTGATAATTTACTTGCATTGTTCAGCCTAGATACTGTTCCATTGTATTCAGTTATTGTTCAGTTTGGCAGTGGTGTAGGCTTTTCAAAATTACCAGGTGATCTAATTTGCCTACTTACTCGTCATGTTATTTCGGTACATCTTAACGTCTTCCGTAAATATTGTGATGTATATAGCGTTAATCTATTTTTAAAGTTTCTGAGTATTGCACAGGTTCTCCTGTTAAACACTTTGTGCATCCAATGAACTGTGCCAACTAAACTTACGCCGTTCGGAAAGCATGAAATGTCGACTACTCCCACATGGTCGTACGGTGCGAAGTAGGCACCCGCAGTAAGCGCCTGATGACATTTACAAGGCCTCACTTAATGTGACTACATAGGTCTGTCTAGAGTCGTTCATACATTTTATACTGCACAGCACATCGAATCCAGTGAGATGTTATCCAGTTCTTTCTAAAATCTGGAGCTTATTTTATAGCTGTTCCGTTGTAAATAATTCAGCCCCCTTCAGACACGCCTTAAGTAAGCTCATTTTGTCAGCTAGGTCTGGCTCGGGGGCGCAATTAATTACTTATTTCTAGCTTTAAGCCATACCCATTGGTTGCATTAGCTCGGACTGCCCTTGGTCTTAACAACGGTTCACGAAGTTGCAAAGCAATATATGTGTATAATGATATAACAAGGAAAAATCAAGCAAATGGGAACAATTATGTTTCATGAAGAAAAGTCAACAAGATTGCGTTCAAGAGGCGATCGCTAGCGGCCCATCAAAAACAGATCGTGGACCTCTTAGGGATGCTTGTTTAAGCTTAAGTCTTGACTAGGCGCCCGCACATTCTAAGGAAACTTATCAAATTACTAGTCCGGGAAAGTGGTCATTAGAAGGCGGCAGCCCGCAACCTCCTTCAATATGACAGTGTAGCTGTTTGAGGTATCCACACACTCTCGGAGTCTATTGAGTAGAATTCTAGTAGTAAGACAGTTATCATGTATATCTTCACTTTTTGGTTTCTACAGAGACCTGGCAGTTGTCACTACTAGTGAATGAAACACCTCTGTGTTCTCAGCGTACCACGCCGATTCTGCTCAAAAAAGAATGGGGGCAGTACAATCTACTTAGAATTCCCCGATTCCCACAGTCGTCGATGAAGATTAATCTTCCAGCAAGTGCGATTCTGTGTAGCTTCGGCCTGCATCATGTCATCAGGACGCACTGGTGAGAATTGTCCTCGTTCATCTTCATGCAACCCATCCGGTGACGACGTTCTCGTAGCCTGAGGTGACTTAATAACGCTTTTATTATAGATTATTTTAGTGCATCTCCGAAAAACGGACGATGAGAGTCCCAGTCAGGCCTTAAATACGGATTCACGACTGTCTTGTCGATGTTGATACAACGGAAGGTTTAGACATAACATGTCAGCGCTCCAACGCGGCATCTTCCCGGTTAGGCCCCTTTTTTTACTTGTCCTAATTATCACGTGGGAGGGTCACCTGGTGGATGAAGTGGTCATCAAGACAATACTAGAAAGGAATGACCACTCGTTTCTGACTTGCAGTCTCACTTGTTGTTGATCGCTACAAACAGTGAACATCGCCTTAGGAGCTTTCGTGGCTTATTCCATCTTGAGTCTGACAATGTGGACTATAACTGTGACACGTTTCAAAGCAGACGCTTTATTCGTATCTCGCAGATCGTATGCATTGTTTCCTAGCTTGCTTTTTCCCTGTGGAGTACATTTTTTCAAAGGTCGTTCCAATTTATTTACGCGACACAAGCCGCAACCTAAATAACCTGGAGGCTGTCCTTACTGTACGAAGTGAACGCAGATGAGAAATCCGGGGTCACACCTAACACTTACGATGAAACGTCTCACTGAGGGTTCAGTTAAGTGATCTTTCTATTTAACTAAATGAACTAACTGTAAAAGTCGTCCTCGATGATTCCTATGAGCCTACTCGATTCTCAAATATTTACCAAACACTACTGGTCAGTGCTTTCCAATATAGCACCGCCGAATTTGCGTCCCATTGTACCTCTGCGAATTTGTCAGTAGCCGGCTTTCTGTGCCCGCTATTCTGGATCTCTTATTCAGTTTTAACCCACAATGCAACGGATCTTAGGAGATCCATCCTAAGGTCCTCGAAGAAGCGGCGTCTAGTTTACGCTAACTTCTTCATAAGCTATATAAATGGACATTTCAGATTGACATTCTGCGTAGTACACGGAATAAATCGTAGTTGCGCCTTTCTTTTAAGCAAACGACCGATACTTCTACTAGCTTTTGACCGATCGATCACACTACCAACCGTGCGGTATAATGGACTGTTCATTAGAATTCACTATCCTTGAGCACAGTGGTATTTTCAGTCCAGCCTACTATGGCTTCCTTTCTAACCGGTCATGCGTGACTAATGTGCTTATATTCAGGGTTGCCAACTGTGCCCTGTATGATTCTCTTGTTTGTAATTTAGAAGTTTATGCCGTTCACTGGATTGCCTGCTGTCCAGGTAGTTGAACTTATAGAACTAAGTTCAGTTGTCTTCTTCCGTTCATAAATTTCCCAAGGACTTGTTGGTTCTTCACAGTTTCTGACATGTACCAATTAACTCCCGGACATAATTCCAAGCAGTGGTTCTATCAAGGTACTGATTGATCTTGACAAAACTACTCACTGATTATACGACTGGTCTGTCGCTCTTCCAATGTCAATATGTATGTAAGCCTATCACTCGACAGGAGCTCGGGGTACATTTTCGTCATTTATAGTCCTTATATCACAAATGGCATCATGAAAACCTATCTAAAGACAAATCTAGGCATCTGGCTGTCTGACTTTCCTTTTGGTAATTACCATGAGATAGCTGCGAGAGTGCTTCCACTTCTCTAAGGCTGGTTGCACTGTTTCCCTCTGTTTAGTTAAAAAGCGTTTCAAGCGCTTTATGGCGTTTTTGTACGATAGTCCATTGTGCATATTAGTCGGATCGTGTACAAGCTTAAGCAGTATTCATCGGGCGGCCACAGAACTAGCCACAGACTGAAAGCCTCGTAGATCTCGAATTGATCTCTTTCCGCTCGAAGTTTAAAGACTTCTTTATCGTACAACTCGTAAAAGAGTACAAGGTCGAATAGGGGGTTATCGAGGCTATACTTTAAAAAGGATTCCCTTAACACCAGTCAGACATGCCGACATTACAGGTGGGCTGAGCATCTTGAGGTACAGGACGGAGGTACCCGAATACGACAGCCTTCCGTCGTATGTAGACGTTGTGGTATTTTGGCTCCCAATCATAATAGATTTGCCGTTACTTCCCAAAGAAGGTAGGGATGGCGTTAGTAGAAGAATTTTTTCTATTGTTTCAACGCATGTGGGCGACGGGAAACATCCCCCTGTACCAGGTCCATTCGGTAACAGTTCCCATATCCAAAAAAGGAGTCTCCTCTAAAAACCACAGGAGGATTGACTCGATCCTAGTTATTACTGTGATTCCGCAGTCTATTGTGCTCCGTCAACGCAGCGCGACGCAAGAGGTAAACATTAGAGGAGAGCAGGCACAGTTTCGTCATGAGCCAGGATTTATTCATTGAATTTTCAGTCCTCGACAACTTCTGGAAAAGCGTCGATTAACACTAGTTTCTCGATACAGCAGATCAGCCTACACTTTTCAAGTCGCTTAAACGCAGCCAACAAGTATGCGAACCTAATATCGCCACTTTATTCCCAGACTTTAGCTCATCTTAGGGTTGACAGTGAACTGCATGACGGTTTCAGCACCAAGGGTGACGTACATTAAGGCTGCTCACTTTCATCATAAACCAAATAATGATGGACTCTGCGACACTCACAAGGGACCGTGGTAGAGTACTTACCTGGCGCAAGACTGACTGATTCTGGTTGTGCAGACGACAGGGTGTTGTTTGACAGTTTTCAAGCGGCACGGATAATGTTTGAAGCCACTTTGCACTTTATTAAATACTTCGGAATGCGATTTACAGCGTCAAAGAGCTTCAGCAAAACTGCTGTGACAACATAGATTTAATGTGGATAAGGAAGTTACGGAGGTTGTTGAGCTGTTTGCTTACATAAGAGGTTTCATCAGCAGCGACGAACGTATAGAGAATGAAACAGAAGCTCGTATCCTCAAGACTTTGGCGGCATACGTTAATGTAGGACTATTGTGATAAAGTTTAGGGGTTGTATATATGGGGCAACCGTGAGAGCTATGCTACCTTACAGGTGCGAAAATTGGCCACTCAGGGTACATGTGGATCGTCTTCGAGCATTCGACCATTGATGTCTTCACTCGATCAATAACATCAAGTGGCATCAACGGGTAAGCACCGTTTACCCGAAAAGGTTAGGAAGTGGGAATTTTGCAGTGATTACCACGCGAGTTCTTTTGTTCAATCGTTAAGTTTGTGCAAACTGAGATGGTCAGACCATATACTAAAGATACCAGCTAGTCGTCTGGTACATGGAACACTATTCGCCGACGCTGCGACCGACTGTCGTAAGGTGCGAAATAGACAGATGATAACCTGGTATATATAAATAAAATCATTCACTAGTAGTTTAGCCATTGTAGGCCGGGTTCGTCTTCGGGACTGAGACCCTCGCTACTCACAGGGTCGGTAGCTGGAGACTGGTTGAGATGGCGGTCAGTCGGGCTGCGACACGAATGTAGTTGTTCGGTCGAGTACTGCAGGGCAGTCAATATCGTGAGGAAGCTGTCTTATTGGTAACAATTGACGTTCCTCGGTAACCAGGTAATGAATTTGCAAGATGTAGGCACCTTGATATAGAATGTTTAGCGTATCAACACAACTAAATTGTGTAGTTTCTTTTATCCCCTCTTTCTCTTGATTGACGCTTGTTTCTTCTTCTCGGTCATGTTACTATTATGCCTCAGCTGGATCCACTGATATGTTGCTATCCCTGGTATTGAATGCAGGTGTGTATCTGAGCCTCGTTGTTGGTCTTCATCAGGGCTTTTTTGAAAATGGGTATCCTAATTATTCCATATCCGTTTCTTATTTATGCTTCGTTGAATCTATCTGGTCGTTTCAGTAGTGCTACATCAAGGGATGGCAATCTTTCATCCTGTTCTACTTCTATAGTAAACTTTGGCTCCCTGTCATATATACATAGGGAACTGACACGGAATTTATATGTTTATATGCATCAAAAGTCAGAACTTAGCGAACACGCTCTTTTTCGGTATGTCATGTTCACACCAAATACAATACAGTAAGTATGAAATTAGTTAATAATAACTATATATGTAACAGCATATAACTACGTTCACTATCAAGTATGCTATAGCGACGCAGTAGGTTGGTGGGCGATCAGTTAAGTGATCGTGATGGTCACTAAACCTTCCACCCCTAGTTTTATGCATGGAATAGCCGCAGTGTTGAATGCTCCTGACAGTAAGCTGGATAGTTCTGACTGCCACGTTATCCTCGAAACTGGAAAGGTGTAGTAACAGGCTACTTTGTTGGCTTACCCACTGGAAAATTAAGCGTTTAGCTTTGAAAGGGATACTATAACTGCGTTGTTTCACTACTGTCACCTGGTCGCTGCCGAAATTCTACAAGACCCGTTAGCGTTGGCTAGTGACGTTGTTTTTTTCCCCCACGTTATCTGTGTCCTCCATTTTAGGTGCCGTCATTGGTTTAGACGTCTCGGACGGCCTCATCAGGATGGTTTGGAAATATGCATGTTTCGTGCCCTCTGGTTTGTCTCATTTACGCTAGTTAATAGTAACCAAGCCCTCCTCCAAGTATTGACTAAAACGTGTTAGTGCTAGTAGGCATATGTAGACTCGCATCTTATTAGAACTATCGTACCGATGCTAGAAACCATATTACAGGGTGTTCGGACATACATCCATTTTTTAGTCTTGTACTCAGTGCTAACAATCCGTTTGTCGGCTTTGAAACAGAATCTTATCTTTGAAGAGGAGGGCATTGCACATTTTCCCACGTGTACGGTTGCGTTCCACTAACTTATGACCACCGTTTATCCTTTACAGGGTTGTCGTGACGCCCCCTCCTTTGGAAATCATCATCATTGTTTGCCTGCACAGTGTATTTATTACAATATGCAATCTGGTTTTTCAAATCCCATGGTTAATTTGAATGACATTGCCCAACAAAATTACGGTCCGCGCGTTCCTCCATATGGCCCAGTGTCTCTACACCAACCTCGAATATCTGCAACCTCACTCGTTGGCAATTCTTACAACTATCCTATGTATGAGAACAACCTTAAAAACGATCATATGCTTTCCGGTATTCCGCCCAGTCTGCCAAACCTTACTGCGGGGAATTACGGATTCTGCGGTGCTTCTGATACATCAGTTTCAAGCTTCTCAGAATTCTCAGTATCCTCACCTCATCAGCTACAGACCTACACTGGCGATTTTTCGGCTAACGTTTCATCTGACGGATCTATAGCGTCTTCCGCAGTTGCGAAATCAAAATCAAGAAGACGTTCAAAAGTCCTTGATCCCGAAACTCCGAAGTTAGTTGAGACCGCAAAAGCTGACGATTTCCCGTTGTCGCTAAGCACAAAAGATGATCATGCCAGTCCTCTAAGGGTTTCATCCCCTTCTTCTACATCTGATGCATCCCGAACCGTTGATTCCAAAGACGACCGTTATTTACAGCGTAGGCTGAGGAACAACATGGCTGCCAAGCGCTCCAGGGACAATCGTAAAAGGCGAGAGGATACAATTGCTTTGCGTGCTAGTTATCTCGAGAAGTCCAACGTGGTTCTTCAAGCTCAGATACTTGCATTAAAAAAAGAAATTTGCATGCTCCGCGGCATCCCCTTTGATCCAAATTACCGAGTTTCTGTGTCCGACTCTACCATTGTTTCGACTTCTTGCGAACAACTAACCCCGTTTTTTAATCCATGTGTGATCCCGAACGTTATGCCAATGTCGACACTGTCCTGCACACCTTCAGTCGCTGGCGTAAACCATTATTCCCCAAGCGGATTGTTTTCAGGGCATCCATCTTCGCATCTTCACAAGTAATTATAACACCACGTGCTTTCCTTCCTCATTTAGTATCCTTGACCTTCTTATTCAAGTCATGTTTACGCGCACCTTTATCATGTGATTCTCATCGATCTCTATTCTACACTACCTCGTTTGCCTTGTCATTGATGTGCAATGTCAACGGTCTGTTTATCAATTGAGACGATGCCCACGGTCCTCCAAATTCACCTATCAGATCCAGAAAGCTTTTATTTAAATTTTACTATAGTAACTGATAATGTGAACTTCAGTCGATGAGCTTTATTTTGAGTAGTGTATGTGATGAATCAAAAAATGCACTCAGAAATTTATTAGATATTTGCGCTGTTTCTCACATTTGAACTGACGGAATTTGATGGAACAATCACGATTTTCTCATTTTAATGGTCTTCGGTAATCAACCAGCAGCGTGGATGTAATTGTCGCGCTCGGTTTTCCGATGTTCAGGTTCCTCTTTTGACTTTGGCGACGGATAGTAGGCTGAATCAGCTAACAACACTGTTGTTGAATATGTGAAATTTCATTCCAGTTTATCATCATCGTGAAGGATAGTAGCACATCGTTAGTTCGTACTGATGACTAAGTATCATGCAGTCAATGGGAGAAGAACAAGCCCTAGCTGAGAAGAAAAAGAAAAGAGAAAAAGACGTAATCAAAAGTAAACGTACCTGTTCTTGAACATTTTACATCAAGGTGCCTACATCTTGCAAATTCATTACCTGGTTACCGAGGAACGTCAATTGTTACCAATAAGACAGCTTCCTCACGATATTGACTGCCCTGCAGTACTCGACCGAACAACTACATTCGTGTCGCAGCCCGACTGACCGCCATCTCAACCAGTCTCCAGCTACCGACCCTGTGAGTAGCGAGGGTCTCAGTCCCGAAGACGAACCCGGCCTACAATGGCTAAACTACTAGTGAATGATTTTATTTATATATACCAGGTTATCATCTGTCTATTTCGCACCTTACGACAGTCGGTCGCAGCGTCGGCGAATAGTGTTCCATGTACCAGACGACTAGCTGGTATCTTTAGTATATGGTCTGACCATCTCAGTTTGCACAAACTTAACGATTGAACAAAAGAACTCGCGTGGTAATCACTGCAAAATTCCCACTTCCTAACCTTTTCGGGTAAACGGTGCTTACCCGTTGATGCCACTTGATGTTATTGATCGAGTGAAGACATCAATGGTCGAATGCTCGAAGACGATCCACATGTACCCTGAGTGGCCAATTTTCGCACCTGTAAGGTAGCATAGCTCTCACGGTTGCCCCATATATACAACCCCTAAACTTTATCACAATAGTCCTACATTAACGTATGCCGCCATAGTCTTGAGGATACGAGCTTCTGTTTCATTCTCTACACGTTCGTCCCTGCTGATGAAACCTCTTATGTAAGCAAACAGCTCAACAACCTCCGTAACTTCCTTATCCACATTAAATCTATGTTGTCACAGCAGTTTTGCTGAAGCTCTTTGACGCTGTAAATCGCATTCCGAAGTATTTAATAAAGTGCAAAGTGGCTTCAAACATTATCCGTGCCGCTTGAAAACTGTCAAACAACACCCTGTCGTCTGCACAACCAGAATCAGTCAGTCTTGCGCCAGGTAAGTACTCTACCACGGTCCCTTGTGAGTGTCGCAGAGTCCATCATTATTTGGTTTATGATGAAAGTGAGCAGCCTTAATGTACGTCACCCTTGGTGCTGAAACCGTCATGCAGTTCACTGTCAACCCTAAGATGAGCTAAAGTCTGGGAATAAAGTGGCGATATTAGGTTCGCATACTTGTTGGCTGCGTTTAATCGACTTGATTTGCTGTATGGAATAAATTATAGTCAGGAATAACAGCACTTGTTGATCGGTAGACAATCACCTTGCCCGTTTGCTCTGTGGTAAGGATGCTTGCTGATAATGTTCTGCTCCAGCGTTGTACGGCTAGCTTTCATACACTTCATATTAACGTTTGTGGATTATGGCTCGTTTGCTGTATAATTCCTAGTTATTTATCCGAGGTTCACTGCTCGTTTACTCCACATGCCACCCGGCTGCATGCTTTGAAACTTGCTTCATTAATGAATTGGGGTTTGATCCCAGTAGCTGCCGGGATCTTCGCAGCTGGGACTGCTAGGTTTGCCTTTTGGGGCTAGTTTGGTACTTAAGGTTTACCACTGTCCTAGCTGGTTTTTAAACAACTGGCCGTTGTAGTTGTCGGAGTCGTTGCCTGGTGACAACATTCCAGCACATGCTATGAAACAGGTACCTGTCCCACTAACTGACAGCAATGTGGTCTATCTGTGACCATATCTGGTTGGTAGGAAGAGGGCGCCCACTGTAACAACGACGCACAGGATGCCAAACTAGTGGATCAATGATTGTCTCTCAGGCTCTGCAATGTAACTTCTCGTCCCGGCAGTGGCGAGGATACGCACTACTGATGAGCTCTAATGAGAGAGAAACTCGAGTCTAATGCCTCTTTTCGATAGTCTATGGGAATGTGACAGCTGTGATCGATTGTGGGTGATGTTCAACTTGAAATTAACCAAATCCCAGACTACTCATCAGTATTCTGCAATTAATGTTGCTTATGGTGCTTGTCTGATATGAACAAGAGGAAATTAAGAGAAAGGCAGTTGCGTGCTTGTGGAACACCTTTCGACTGTTTGTTCAAGACGGTTATCAGGGCCGCTGTGGGTTTTATATTGTCCCTTTTACCTTAAATGTGACAGTCGGCCAGGGTAGTACAACTCCTAACGGAATCAGTGTTGACTACGGGGCCGAACCGTGTATCCTAGTTCGGACAAATGTTAACTACGAATAAGCTGTTTTTACGCAATAGGTTGCTAGCTGGGTGCCTTAGATTCGTCATGACCTCAGGTGTTCATTCTTGCTTGGTGAGAGGATGGCTACTAATGAGTGTACTAGGTGCATGCGCATATGAACAGCTGTGAACCCGGTCAGATTATACTGTCGCTGGAGCTTCTATTCACCGCAACAGTAACATAGAATATTTCTGAAGAAAAGAGATATCAGGGAAAGAAAAACTAGTAAGGCAAAAGCAATTGAAGGAAATTGCTACAGTGTTGGTGCAGGCAAGCTCTTATGTTGGATAACGCTTTTAACGAACGACATGACATTACCAGTTACCCATTCTGGGGGTCGACACCTACTCTGTTTTTTCAGGAAAGCAGTCTTCATGGTTGGTGGTCACTTCGTTGTTTGTTCATCCGGCGTTTTTTTCCAGTCACTTGTGGTCCTGATGTCAGATACCCGACGCCGTAAACGCTCAGATGGTACATGGAGCATGTGGCCCAACCATCACGGACTTTTCAACTTTGTTGTCTAACTAATTGTACGCATATCTGAAGTATTTAGAATTATGGGCGAATGAACCGCCGTATTGCTTACACGATCGTTCCATTTGATCAGTTCTAATTGACCGGGATGGAGATGATCAAACATTGCTTGTCCGTTGACGTTTGTTGCGTCTGACTCAGCGTAAAATGGGTCACAAACGTTACACACCGTTCTAAGCCGTTGTTCTCAATGACTACCATCGAAATGATAGATAGATGTTTCAACTTGGTTAGGTTTCATCAACACTAAACATGCCGAGGAAGGGAGTTCACTGCCTGCAGGTAAGGATCAGAATGGTAGTATGGACACGTATCTGCTAGACCACGGGGCTGTAAGAACTGATTCAGCCTACTATTTTTAACTTTTATATCTATTCTCACACTGGATTTCTTCAACCGTTCTGTGGTTGTCCTGCGAAGTAACGACCGTCTCCCCTTGCAACAGACTAGGCCGAAAGAAGATGTTGCAATCCTGTGGACCAGCAGTTAGTTGACGGACAGCTGTTTCGGATTAGTTTGGTGTCATTGACACCACGCACGCTGAGAGATTGATTCAAAAAGGGTATCAGGAGCTCTTGTGAAAACCATAGGGGAATTAGTTTGACCCCATTCATTTCTAGGGTTCTGGCATTCATTATACTTGGTCGACTCACTGCAGTTCGGGAGTTAAACATCAGAGAAGAACAGGCAGGGTTTCGTCCTGGCCGGGGATGTATAGATCATATTTTTACCCTCCGTCGAATTTTGGAGCAGCGTCATGTATACTGCCGGCCAACAATTGCCGTATTTCTCGACTATAAAGGTGCATTCGATTCGGTGGATCGATCTACACTTTTGGAGTCGCTTAAACGCAAGGGTGTACCGACCAAGTATGTGAACATACTGTCGGCGCTTTACTCCCATACTTCGGCTCAAGTTAGAGTTTACGGTGAGCTGTCTGACAGCTTCAGCACCAGAAGCGGCGTTCGTCAAGGCTGTCCCCTTTCACCATTTTTGTTTACTTTCGTAATGGACGAAATAATGGAGGACTGTTTGCATCACTCAAATGATGCCGGTGTTGACCTCCTACCTGCTGGAAGGCTGACTGATCTTGATTATGCTGACGATAAGGTGTTGCTGTTTGACAACTTTCAAGCGGCGCAAGCAACACTGAATGCATTTTCGCGTTCTGCTAAGTACTTCGGAATGCGCTTTGTAGCCTCGAAATGCAAAGTGCTTCTGCAAGATTGCTGTAATTACGTAGGTTTAATGTTAGATAATGAAGTCATGGAAGTTGTTGACCGGTTTGTATATCTGGGAAGCTGCATCAGCGGCGGCGGCGGAGGTGTATGGAATGAAATAGAGGCGCGTATTTCTAAGGCTAGGGCGGTGTTTACTAATCTGAGGCACCTGTGGCGACAGAGAGGTATTTCCTTGAAACTTAAGGGTCACGTATATCAGACAACAATGAGGGCTGTATTACTTTACGGCAGCGAAACATGGCCGATCAGAGTAGAGGACGTGACCCGCCTCCAGGTATTCGACCACCGATGTCTGCGTTCAATCGTTCGTATCGGGTGGCACCAACGAATAAGCAACGAGAAGGTTAGGAAGCGGGTGTTTGGCACTGATTGTCAAACGAGTTCTTTCGTTCAGTCCTTACATTTGCACAGACTTAGATGGTTAGGTCATGTACTAAGGATGCCAGCTAATCGCTTGCCACACCGAGCACTGTTTGCGGGCGCTGCGGCCGACTGGCGTAAGGTGCGAGGTGGACAGATGATGAACTGGCTTAGACAAATGAAATCGTTCACGAAGGGGTTGGGCACTGTAGGTCGGGTTTGTCTCCCGGGTTGGAGCCCTCGCGACTCAGAGAGTCAGTGGCTTGAAACTTAGTGTGAGATGGCAGCTAACCAAACTCAGTGGCGTGAATGTTGTCGTTGTTTGGCCGAGTTGTCTGTGAAGTGAGTGCACTTAATGACGCGGGGCAGTGAAAGCCGTGAGGAAGCTGTCTTGCTGATGACGCCTTACTTTCACTTACAGTTTGGTTGTTTGTTTGCAAGGTGTAGGTGCCTTGATGTTGTATGTTTGAATGTAGACGTAGCTATTTTTAGTGGTTAGGTCCCCTCCCCTCCCTCGTTTTTCTTCTCTCTTCCTAAACAGGGTTTGTTTCTTCTTCTTCTTCATGGTTGTGTGGCAATTAAGCATCAGTGTGAATCACTGATGTCTGATGATGATGATGATGACTCCCACGTCGTGTTGCTTCGAATTTATTTCCATCTATCTCTGTTAGTTGAGTCACGATGAGGACAAACTCGGTCGTGAATTGTCTTGAGGATGCGTTCCGAAGACTATGAACACGTTACCTTAGAACAACTAGTTGTTAAATTTTGACTCCATACAATGTTTGCGGTCATGTTATAAATAGTAACTTGCAAGCTGGATGTTATCAGACCGGATAACTGAAGTTATCCGAGATTACTGTCATATCAGCGGCGTTTTTCATTCTTTGTCTACGCAACCCAATGTTTGATACTTCACCAGTAAGGGTACAAATCTAAAATGGACTCGGTTATTTTGTTAAAAAATAAGCAACTCAAATGGTGCACAGAATCACCGTCTGTGTTGAACATTCTGCACGCACAGAGGTACCCAAGTTACTGATCACTCTTCCTTCGTTGTCAGGATGGGATACAACTTCAGATGTTCTCAGACTGAAGATGTTCGTTGGGATAATTTTGCTAGACTTGTTCCTATTGCCGTATGAATAAGTGCTGTCAGTTTTGGTGTCCTTAACAGTAATCGTGAAACTAGTTGGTGGCGATTTAATGGGATGCACCTTTGATCAGCGCGATTAGGAACCAAGTGTGATAATTTAGAAGAGGACCATATCAATCCACCAGCAGACAATAACTCACTTTACGTTCAATTAGATAATGTCGTTTAAGGGGTACTGAACAACTTAGAAACGTGAAAATGGAATAGTTATGAGAAGTGATTCGGATCAGGACGCAACTGATTTTCATTAATCAGAAAACTAAATCGCGAAAGAGTTGGCTCTGCGTAATACGCACTAAGAATAGTTAATGACATGTGCGCAAAGCCCTTCAAACATTGTACCAAACATTGACCGTGAGCAGTCTTTGTTGGCATGTGAGTAATGATATTATCCGCCTTGGCAATACTAAGGCTTATAACGTCTTGGAAAACAGCAGGCAGACTACTGAGTCCAAATCGCAACGTATTGTGTCGAGAGACATTGAGTAGTTTATTAATCGCGACGAGGACATTATAAAGTGAAATTTGTAAATTTGCTTCTTGAATGAATTTTAGATACACATTTGAAACGTCTTCAGACTACACCGGCACAATTTTTTTTATAGGAGGTTGTTGGTTGTTATGCGATAATCATCACGTATTTTTAGAGTTTCTTCACGATAGACCATACTCGTATTCTAAACCAATGGTTGTGGCAGCCGGTAGCTTTTTCGACTACTTCACTTACCGTTTATTTGCAGTTCAAGTGGATAACCTTTTCTAGCAACAAGAGGAACATTGGGTTTAAAGCCAACGGGTTCTACCTGCATTCCACGTGAAGCCCTGAAACACTGAAAAGTTAAACTTTGGAATTTGGACCACGGTGAATGTAGCACACTGGGATTATATGCGACGAAATAGCTTGAGCCCACAGCTAAGTTGGATGCAGCACTGAAAACGACGGCAGCGAACAAAATTGTGTTAGCTGGATGGCGTTTAAAAGTGTTATCGACATAGTTAGACATGACATGGTTGAGGTGTTCGTTTACAGTCACCACAATTTAACTCAAGGTCCGGGTGATCATTTCAGAGTTGGTCCTTTTTCATTAGTCTTTGTGACACTTTCAACTGTGAATTATTATCTACGGGATTGGTAGTAGTATCGGAAGTAGACTTAAAAGAAACATCAGAATCTTGTAACACTTCATTATGAATGAATAAACCGCACACAAGCTGATCAGTATGCTTGTGACACGTTGAATCATCTGACAAATCATGAATACGACGTATTCGGGTGTCGACACTACCCACCGCAACTCGCGGTGGTCAAAGGACATTACCGCAGTGAAAGACAATCTCGGCGGAGTCTAGCGTGAGTGTTTTCTTGCTTTCTGGCGTTGTAGTATGCCGTGCGTTTTGATGCTGCATTGGGAACTCGTCAACCTATCTATCAAATTTCTCAACCTTAAAGAGGTTTGACCGACGTAATTACACTTTCTCACAATGCTCTCAACGGCTCCATCAAGTTGCGGATGGTATGGCGCAGTTCATAAGTGACCACATATGTTCTTTAACCAATCATGTGCCTTCTGTGTTTCGAAGTGACTGCTACTGTTCGCAAGTAAAGCATTAGGAATAAATATCTTCGAGATTGAACGTTTTCCGTAAACCCATAACACTACATTTAATAACCTGGTGAGGCACACCTCAGGCCAGCACGAAACTGTATCACAAATAAGCAAGAAGTGGATCACAATACTCGATGCGCACACATTGTCATACTTCACAAACTGATAGCCACGGAGTTTATTTCGAAAATCTGAAACGTATTTTGTGAACACAACTAATGTAGTTTTTTACTGCTCGCAGTAAAAACTGGTCAAATTTCGGTCGTTAAACAGTGGAACGGATCAATGCTTTCCTTTGTTCAATACTCAGATGACTATATTGCAAGTCATCCAAGGTGACGAATCTTATTAACGGGTGAGCGCTGGTCCGGTCACTCACATACAGCATTCCGTTCAGGTTAACAGGACTTTCTCGCCGTCACTTGTGGGATTAAAATCCAAACCTTGATTCCAACAGTGACAGAATTTAGTAACAACTCTAGTTTTATAATTCGACTCTGAAGGAAATACAGGAGGTGGCTGAATTAATAAACCATCAGAGCCATCGTTTTCCTCATACCCGACGCATCGAGTTGGGTAGTCTATAGGCGGAATTCGTTTTGCACTGTGATGCTGAATGTCAGGAACACGTAGCAAGTGCAACACTCCATTAAACCAAAGTTGTAGATGTGTTAGACAGAGAACGACTAGGGCTGTAGGCAAACATTGTAAGTCTTCATTTTCAGTGACAAAGAACTGAATGAAGTAAAAAAACAGATATTTGTGAGGTTTCGTAATATCTCAGAAGACTTGAGGTTTCTTTGTGCGATCGACTGCACTCATTCATTTGGAAACATTTAACACAGAGGGCCTGTCCTAGCCTAGTACGACTCCAACTACATTAGGGCGAGCATCAGTAATCACAGTTAACTTTAACCTTGATAAAACCGAATGTATAATGCTTTGAATGGAAGAAAAACGTAAAATGCTTCTAAATGAGTGTTCAACAGTTTACAGGAAAATGTTTTTTATTTTACAGTTTGAAATTACTGATCGCTTCGTCAGTGGAGTTCCATACAAATATGGAATGGTGTTGTAACGAACTCAATAAGAAGTGCAGTTGCATAAACAATGGAAACGATTGAGGTCTGGACGAAACTTGCTTTCTTCAACTAGATAATCAAGACATGAAAACATGATGGTTCCAAAAACACTAAAGAATCCATGGCAAACTTGAAAGGACGAAATTGTTCAAGGCACATAGTCGAGTGTAATGACTGGTTTTAGTAAAAACACATCATCCTAACAATTGGTAACTCGTGAACCAGCAGTAACATAGTTCGTAACAGCTTGGAAAGTAACGGGGAACGTCTAGACTGAAGATCAAGGGATGTTACTTGAATCATTAGGTGGGATCTGCACATGTGTCTTTAAGATCAAGTTTGGAGAAAGCCTGATTCATGAGTTAAATGTCGAGTATCCTCCAGCTCAACTTCGCTGTGACAACAGTCAATTAAGAGTAGGCCTATAGTCACAAATTATCGGGGTTCTTCCATCGCGTTTCAGTGGAGTCGCTACAGGTGTCACACAAGCAG
>JTDE01002612.1:27008-66627 GCA_014338405.1 Paragonimus skrjabini miyazakii
AGAAAGGCGTTGTGTATTCATCACATCGGCGTGTGCTCCAACGGACAACTGTTCGAGTGCTACCAAAGATGCGTTTTATGATGCCCTCGTTGACCTTCTGAGGCAAACTAAACACTCAGACATCATCATACTAGCGAGCGATTTTAATGCTCAGCTTGGTCGTCTTTCTTCGGATGAGAAGCGGCTAGGAGGTATGTTTGGTGTCCGGGCCCAATGCACTGATAATGGCAAAAGACTGCTGTAGCTGTGCGCATCCCACGGTCTGTATATTTCGGGCACCGCATTCCAACACAGTAAAAAGCACTGTGTTACTTGGAGACCTCCGTGTGCTTAACAGCCGTGGACACAGTTGGATCATATAGCAGTTAGGTACAGATGGCGCCACTCTATTAAGGACTGTCGTGCCTTTTAGAGCGACTACCTGGACTCGGACCATGTTGTTGTGCGTGCCCGTTTCGTTTTGTCATTTGCACGGAGGACATACGCTCGTAAATGCAAGGTGCTTAACTGGCATTCGAGCAATGAGAGTATGAAGAACGCTTACCAGAAGGCGTTGGTGAACAAGTTGCCCAGTTTGACTCAGGTGAGTGATCCTAACGAGAACCGGGAACAAATCGCCGCAGCTACGAAAGCATGCTGTGAACAAGTATGTTCCGAAGGAGCTGTTCATTTGCGACAGAACTGGAGTTCCGTCACGTCGATAAACCTCATGAACAAGCGTCGATCGATCCCACCTGGTTCTGAATATGATGACGACCGTCGAGAACTTAAACGTAAGCTGACTAAAAGCTTGCGCGAAGACCGTGAACTCTTCTTAGTCGAACAGTCGAGAGAGATGGAAGAAGCCTTTTCATCTGGGAATAACAGAAGGCTTTTTCCCTGATCCGTAGTTGTACTGGCCGTCGAGTCGGTGTGAGACCATATGTGAAAAAGATGGTTCACTTATTACCAGTCAATCGCGCCGACTTGACAGGTGGGCTGAACATTTTGAAGAACAGTCCAGTTGACCTCAAACAGATCATGTGGACGACGGTACTCGAATGGTCACTTATTGCGTTCCTGACGGCCCTCCGTCGGAAGCAGAAGTGATTCTGGAGCTCAAGTTATTAAAGCGTAATAAGGCTCCTGGACCCGATCTCCTCCCTACTTATCTTTTCAAAGACGGTGGAGAGAGGTTGACATCAGAACAGACAAAACTACTCCAGACGATCTGGGAGACTGAAGAGGTGCCTCGTGATTGGTGCCTATCAACAGTCATTCCGGTTTTGAACAATGGTGCCCGAAGTCAATGTGACATCCACAGAGGCATCAGTTTGGTGTCTGTTGCGTCCAACGCTCACTAAGCCCAGAGAAAGCCAGGTACGCAAAGAACATACAGGATTCCGATCCGGTCGAGGGTGCGTTGATCATATTTTTACCTTGTGACGGATCCTGGAACATCGGCACTGTTACAGACAGCCGATAATCGTGGTCTTTCTGGACCTGAGGGCTGCTTTCGATTCAGTTGCTCGTAACGTTATTTGGAGCTGCCTTCTCCGTAAGGGAGTACCAGAGAAATACGTGAATCTACTGAGATCGCTGTATGTTCACTGTGCAAGCAGAGTGAGAGTTTATGGGCAACTGTCTCGGGCGTTCATCACTTCTAGTGGTGTTCGTCCAGGGTGTCCGATGTCCCCCTTCCCGTTCAAGTTTGTAATGGAGGACATTCCGGAAGGTGCGCTTGAACAGTCCGGTAAAATTGGTGTTGAGTTCCTTCCTGGCACTGGAATGACTGATCAGGAGTATGCGGATGGCACTGTCTTACTTAGCCCCTCTGCCGACGACATGCAGACCATGCTGGACAAGGTGAGTGACCGAGCTGATTTGTATGGAATGCGCTTCGCACCTTCAAAGTGCAAAGTGTTGCTTCAGGACTGGGGCACTTCAAATCCTACTTTCTTCATTGCAGGTAATCCGCTTGAGACTGTGGACAGTTTCACACACTTGGGTAGCACTATCTCATCAGCATTTAATATTGCTGATGAGATATCAGCGAGAATAGCAAAGGCGCGATCTGCCTTTGCCAAACTGCGTCACCTGTGGCGTCGAAAAGACGTTCTGTTGTCGCTGAAAGGAAGGGTATACCATGCCTGTATGCGTTCCATTTTGCTTTATGGTTCGGGAACGTGGCCTGTTCGCAATGGAGATGTCAACAGGCCTGCGGTGTTTGACCATCGTTGTCTCCGCCAATTGGCCCAAATTAAGTGGACTGATTGCGTGAGCAATGTGGCCGTTCGCCGGCGCGTATTCCGGAACGCTCGGGATGCGCTGTCCGTTGATCAACTAATCATGGTGCACAACTTGCGATGGTTAGATCACGTACTCCTTATGTCATCTGATTGTTTATCGTACCGGACATTATATATTGAGACCACCAACAGTTGAGTAAAACCGTGTGGTGGTCAAGCAAATACGTGGTTAGGGAATATTGTGGGGGACTGTCAGACAGGAAGTGCGAGTGTTCCAACTCTCGGCGGAATACCCCCAACATAGGGAGGAGATGCGTTCAAAAATCCACGGTGAGCGGATGGAGAACGGCGTGGGCTACCGGATGAGTCATCGCTCAACCGGATCGGACCAACAGACGAACCAACAGCCGAAATAGAATGAATGACCAAATTGAAGGCGTGATTATTCCAACACTCAGGAATATATCGACACGGCTGTAGAGTACGTTCATAGCCTACAGGAGACAGACGGAGGACAGCACGAGCGATCGGACAAGCTATCGCTCAAGGAAATCGGATCAAAGGACGAAGAATAGCAGGCAGAAAATCCCCGGATAGAAGGCGCCAATCGCACACCTAAACCGGGTAGAAGTGCTCACGACGTGTGAACGGAAACCTGGGGGTGTTGTGGACTGGAATGCTGACTCATAAACGCGAGCGCGCGCGAAGCATGTGAACTAGCGAGTTGGACAATAAAGATTGTGCTTTATTGGACGCCGTTTCGCTACAATATGAGGACCCTGACTGCTCCATTGAGCAAAGTGGATAGGTGTCGCCTGCCTGGATGGGGTCCTCGTGATCACTCAAACCGCTGGTTAGAGACGCTATCCGAGATGGCGATGTGTCACAGTCAATGACGTACTTGTATCCATACCATTTCCAATTCTTCCGCTTAGTCTTCTTTTAATAACGTTCAACCTTCTTAGTAACGTTTTCTTCTAGGATATTGCACGTCACTGTCGAGGTGAGCGGCGGCCCGAGCCACAGTATTTTTTGGTCAGGCTCATGGCTGTTATGATGATGATGATGATGATGAATCTGGTACTCGTTTGCGAATGGACAATGGCAATTGCTCCCATCCTGCATTTGTATGGGTTGTGTAATCTACCTACCCATGGGCTTGGGGAATGGTGTTGTCTAAATTATTCCGAAGACAGCATCAATAATAATAAATAGGATAGGCAGAACGTGTGGGATAGTCAGAACTTCTGGTGAAGCACACTACTCTTGCTGATAGTCAAGCGAGCCATAACATTGTTTATCATCGCACTTAAACAGGTTGCTTAAACTTGGACTGTTAGACATGTATTAACGAGGTCAAAAGTAACGCAATTCTGGCGCAGATATAACCATTCACTTGCCGCTGCACAGTTTGCTTTTGCCTAGCTGAAACTGCCATACCTAATGGGAAAATCGACGAGCTTATATCAAACGATCTGCGTAACTTGCAGGCAACTCGGTCGATGCCCAAGTGCACCCAACTTTGAGCATGTTATGGTTTGTTGCAACACACACTGAATACATCAAGCTGAGTTCTCAGATCTATTGAGTATTTAAATTAGTAGAGCGGAATGAGGCTACCCCGACCGTTAACCGCTAACCAACTGTCGTTTGTCGCATGCTCAGAAAGACAGGTCATTTGTTTGATAAGTTGTAGTTGGATTTCTGTTCTACCAGTCAATACTCTCATTCTAAATCCTAACAGCTGTTGAACATTCCGTTCCATTTCATTGTGACTATCGTACTGTCTGATGATTTCTAACCTGTTCAACAGAAAACCGGACCTTCATCGCTTCAAACGTTGATGACCTACTAACCCAAGATGGTCAGTGCATATGCAGTCGCATTTATCACAACGCCCTGCAGTCGAGTTACTACGACTAATGACACACACACACAAGTTAACACGAAGTAGAAATTGGAGTGATACGAGTGGTCACGTAGGCAAAATTAAGTCTGGTTTTATACATCACGTTTGCCGTTACGCGACCCACGTGGGATGTACGACAATGCCAGGCTATCCAAACAGCCGGCGGGGCTGTTGGGTTTTGAACTCGTTAACATTTGATTAGTATACGGCATCACTATCACCGAACCATCTATAATCGGACGTATACAACGTTTGGACTGTCGGTGACGTAACACTTTGGAGGTAGAATGAAATCTAAAGTTCATCAACCGTCATTCGGCTAATCGATACGTGTGGTCATTGATCAATTTATAGTCGTAACAATTGGCGTGATCATCCGGCAAATTGAACCACTATTTGGGGATCCTAGTGTGGATTTGAAACATCACAATGAATCGTTCACTACTAAGTGTTTGCCCTTTTAATACTTTATATATATATATATATATATGTGTATATATATATATAATTAACCAAATGTTCGGACGCAACGCGCTCAAATGTGTGAAGAAATGGGAAAACTATGCCTACCGTGAAGGTTCCGTCCGTGAGCAACTGTCCTCCCTACCTTACTGCATTCGTCAGAATGTGTTCCCTAAGAGTGCTACATACAAGCCACCGATTCAATCAGAACGCACTAGGATTATCACCAGGAGTTATCAGAAAAAATATACCGTGAACCTATTAACGATACACACAGCCGTCTGACAGGATACAGAAACGAGTGCGAAAAATCCAAACAAGCAGCTACTGAATTACTCGATTCCGAATGGATCAACAATACAATTTCCAACAGACTCTAGCAGAACGAAAACAAAAGATCCACCAAATCAAAAATTCCAGCGCCTCACATTGCCCAAGAAACAAAACACCGAACCTATACACAACCTATCAGATCATTAGTTGACACTCAACGAAAGGGCCGTTCTGCTAAAAGGTCTGAAATTCAATTATGTGGACGCATCCACAACATAATTCGTTACATATTTTTAATCGGGACTGAAATGCAGTGGTCTAGATGAATAAATGCAGCAGTCTATCAAGACAAAGATTGGTCAACAGCTGACCAGTCGAAAACCAACAGATAACTTAACAACTAATGAAAATAAAGCGCTGGTGACACTTAAGAAGAACGATCAGATTGTCATCCTACCTACAAAGTGAACACAATAGTTGTATAGAACAGACAGGACTATAACGATAAAGTGAAGGATCTTTTAAAAGACTCCGCAATGTACGAACATGTCATAGAAGAACCTTCGAAATGTCGGAGGGCTCGAATCACCAAAACTGTGACAGCTCTCAAGAAAAAGAAATCACTCACAGAAGAACAAGTTGAACAACTTAGACTTATTTAGGGACCACTGCCACGATTATACGGGCTATCAAAGGTCCACGAGAAACAGGTACCTTTGAGACCAATCGTTGCATCTAGAACGGCCCCGAACTACCAATAGGCGAAGTACCTTTTTCGTATTCTCCGGCCATGTTTACTTCACGACAACCATGACGCAAACAGCTCGGCAAATTTCCTGAGACAGACCAAGGACCTGGATTTGAAAGAAGATGCACTGGTTTCCCTCGATGTTACGTGCTTTTCACTAGCATACCGAATAAACGCGATAGAAAGTTTGAAGTTCCTGATAAGTGAGGATGATAGCCTCTACAATAGGACGAATCTTCAAAAGAACGGATTCAATTGGTAGAGCCTCGTATGGGGACTTACCTACAATTTGACGGCCGAGTATACTTGCAGAAGAGAGGCACAGCAATGGGCTCACCCATATCAGGATTACTTGCAGACGCCGTAATGAAGCATTTCGAATGTGAAGCCTTTCAGATATTCAACCCTAAAGTGTGGTTTCGATATGTGGATGACACATTTATTGTTTTACATCGGACTCAGCTTGACCAGTTCCACAGTTAACTGAATAACATAACAGATGGAATAACCCATACAAGCGAGGAGAATTCATGCCTGGCGTTTCTCGATGTATTGGTCATGAGAAAACCTTATGGTAACCTTGAAACTACTGTTTATCGTAAACCGGCAACAACTGACGTCATTCTCAGGTTCGATAGTAAGCATCCAACCTGTCAACTCAAAAGCTGCGTGGGAACATTATTGCAACATACAAACACGCATTTTAGCCCCATCGAACTCAGAAAACAAGAACGAAAACACCTGTTCAAACTGTTCACTCTTAATGGGTACCCCAGTAGCTTCATAAAGGCATCTATCAGAGGTTTCACGCTAAGGATCGTGTAGGACCACACGAACAGTCTGGCGTGGTCTACGCGATTCCATGTCTCGGGTGTGACCAACACTATGTGGGAGAGAGGCAAACAGTTGCGGACACGCGTGCACGAACACAAATTAACACGACGAGCCGACCCTAGACCACAACTGTGGCACCATGGCGCGGACACAGGTCACGAGGTCAACATAGATCATGCGAAGGTGGTAGCACGGACCAAGATGAAAGGGGAACGGCTTTTACTGGAAGCTCTCTATTCGCGGAATTCGTTCAATTGACACGTAGAGATATACAGCCACTACGTCAGCATCGTTGACACTGAAACGAGCAGACAGACCGACAGGCGAACACGGTGAGCGACAGAACAATCTCATTCCAACACACTTATTTGTTTGATGACGGATCTTAGTGTGGATTTGAAACTTCACAATAAATCGTTCACTACTCAGTGTGTGCTCTTTTTAAATGCGTCATATATATATAAGAGCGGTATGAAGCCTCCTGATCAACGAAGTACGTAATAACTAATCGGTGACTTTAGATATCCACTACAACCGTGACCAAACGACTTCCGCGTCCCCACTGTTAAATCAGCTGGATATGAAACAGATAACCTCGGTGATGGATAACAGCTAACATCATCATAGACAGCAATACATCAGTGGTTTTCGCTGATGCTTAGCTACCACATAACCTTAAGAAAAAGCAAATCATGTACAGAAGGAGAGAAGAAAGAAAGGAAAAGGGACTTAGTTAATGAAAATAGCTTCATCTACATTCAAACATTCAGTATCAAGGTGCCTACACCTTGCAGATAACAGCTAACAGTAAGAAACGGTTTAACCGAGGTTGAACACCTCGTAGCATTATTTCTAATATTTCCAGTTCTAAACTTCAGGTCGTCCACTCTATGACATAGCAGTACAACAAGAACGCAGATGACCGAGCGCGGCCAATAGGAATGTTTGATCATGTTCTATAAATAGGTTGTTACCCGCAACACTGCCTACCCCCATCCTCGATATCAACCCGAAAAACAGACCGAAAAAATTCATGTTCAAAAAATGGATAAACACAAGTACACAAATTCGTATCAATAGAAATTAATGAAAATTGTAAACAAGGAAAAAGGTTTCTTTAAAAGAAGAAATTGATCCTGAGCAAAATCAGGCGATAACGCCTTTCTCTTTAAGTTTGCTGACTAGCGATTCGACAGAATCAACTTTTATACCGCCACTACGTACCGGTGGGTCTTCAACCTTGATCACTTGAAGATGTGGCTTAAGTTCGATCCCCAATTCGGACAGTTTTTTCACTACCATCGGCTTTTTCTTTGCCTGGAAATATAGGAGGAAAACAAAAGGCAATCATCGTTGTGATAAAAGTACATAGGCTCGATCAAATTGATCAAATAAGCTATCTATCAAAAAAGATGCACTAAGTCTTCGTAGGTAAGATTAGAACGTTTTACTCAGTGGTGGACATTCGGCAAGGATCGACTGTTTCTGGGTCAAGCCCTGTCGAACCTCAGCATGTCAGTTCGTCTGGGATATTGGTCACATTCCATCAGATGTGTAGTCATGGTGACGATCAGCAAACAGAATAAGTGTTCAGAAAGCCCGCTAAAGCTGGACATCGTGCTAGGTGGGAAATCGAAAGGGTGAGCCGGCGTTATGTTTTAGCCACACAGATCAAGGAACTATACTGCAGAGGTGTAGAGATGCACTCAAGATAGTTGTCAGTCTACTTTAAAGTTGATGAGAGAGAATGCAAACGAGCCCTACCGAAAAAGAGTAACCGCAATCATAGAGATTGATAAAAAAAAACCCCGATGTTAACCAGACTGGATCATGAGGTATCCTTTTGGAATTAACACATCATGATCGCAGGGATCGCCTCTTGCGTTCAAACCGAACGTCACTTGCTACCTATGATGAAGTACAGAGGCCTGCAGGTACATGAAGGTCGCATATGCATGCAATAAAATCTCAGTCAAAGAAACAAGCCGGTGAGGAACAAAACTGCCAAAACTTTGACATTCTGCATTATCAGTATGACGGCTGTGTAATACCAAGCTTAAAAGTCCCACTGGAACGCAAAACCGTGGCCTGTTGTTCCAACCTATAAATCGGCACACCGTGAACCGAAAGCTGACCCCCGAAATGATAATTAAGTTGGTCTAGCAATCATGTGACCACCCGATTAACCATGAATACCGGATGTGACACACGTGATGAGTTTTCGTTCAAAGTCTCAAATGAGTCAGACTCAACAACAAAGGGTACATGTTACAAAATGCACGTGCTAACAAAACATTACGTCAAGACGGTTGCCTCGACCGGACCGCACTGATGCGTACCTGAACAAGCGCTGACTAAAAATTCCCAAAAGTTCTAAGCTCCGACTCACAAAACAGAACCGATTTCGCTCTCAGTGAGATTCAAACAGGCGACTTTCGTGGCAACAACTGAATCATTTGTCCAACTCTTTGATTATATGAATATCACTTGGAATGGAATAGCTAAAACAGTCTGGGTTTGACTAAGAACTACTCTACCGAACTGATACACACAAAGTACCTGATGACTATAACCGAGAGCCAGAAGATGAAACCATGTCATGAGTGAACATCGTTTAAAATTCCAGGAAACTTGAAACCACAAGTCGACTGATGGGGATTACAACTGATAATTATGAACACAGCTCTGATACGCTGAGTACCATAGTCACAGGAACCGCATTTTTCCAATCAGAAGTTACTAAGCCTCGTGGCACATCGATCATCCGTTTAAGCTGATAAACGGAGAGCCACCTAGTTGTGTAATAGAAGTAAGCAACTCTGCCACAATCATTCCACAGCAGATAGAACCATAACACGTTCTAAAGTATCATCTTGGTAAGGTCAAAGTAATCCAGCTTCTAACAGGAAAGTCACAATGATTGGGCAGACAGAAGCACTTAGTCTGATAATCATAGACAGCAATACATCGGTGGTTCTCACCTTGAAAACAAACAACCGAGCTGTAAATGAAGCACTTAATCTAATAATTTACTAATAGTTATGCTGACAGGTTGTTAAAAATAGTAACCGAATTTAACTGAAGAAACAATCGAACAGTGAACTGTCCGGTAAACACAACAGACAGATTAAGCAATTGTTTACTACGAAAATATTTGTATGACTAAGTAAACGTCAGTATGTCTCAGACGATAACCGTTCAAAGGCCATATCGAACGGAAACCTAATGGATAATATACAAATGTAGATTCTGCTCAATACACCATTAGAATGCGACTGAAGTGTGAACTGAAAGTCCAAGACAAAAATCAGAGTTATACTTGCCTATAACTGTGTGGCCAAGCAGCCAACTGAATTCAAAGACTGAGCAATTGTGAGCACAGTTCAACAAATCACAACATGCAAAATCTTCTGCTGCTTATCGGTTAGTTCAAAGCAGTCGGAGACTTAAGTTTCAACAAAAAAGTTAACATCAAAAGATCATCAGTTGAAACCAGCAAGGCAGTTATGCATAGTTCCGAGATGATTGGGCAACTTAAGCATTGCACATAGGCGATTGTGACTGGACATGTAAGTGTGACAATAGCCAACACGCTGGCCTACCAAACACAGGTCTTTTAAGTAGCAGATGAAACTCAATTCCTCAGTGCTTTCCTTCGAAGTGGGCCTATTGTCAAAGCACGTAAATGAATTCGAATTCCACAGTCAATTGCGGGCGATGTCCACCTTGTATAATGTGAACTTATTCGGTCAACGAAAACCATCAAGAGTGCAAATCGAAGTACGATCTGTCGGACGCAAGCACACAATAGGTCACATGGATCTAGACAACTCGCTAAGTGAAGATAAGAACACACGTTTGTTCTGAGCATAGCTCACTGAAGAACGCAATCGCCGGCACTATTGATTCAACCTTGGTTTTCAAACATGTGAAGTGAGCTAGTCAATCACTCCTGAACAATACTCAGATAACCCAACGGTTTCGTGAGAACAGAGTGTGTGCTAACTGATATCGATCAATAGTTTGCAGTTAGGTCAAATTTCTGAACGATACAAAATTAACCTACTGGAAACGAGCATAATGAAGCTCTTACGGTTGACCTTTTGTAAGGTCAATATTAGGATGGCCAACATAGGGACAGGGGTGCCACAGAATTGAAGGCCAAAGATATACAACCTATCTGAATTGAAGGGGGCGAGTTAGATGAAAAGCCACATGATAACAAATAGGTATACAAACACACACGCGACATAATACAAGCCAACACTGTAACATAACATGAAAAATTCACACTAGGAAATACTTGGACGAAGGAGTCTCGGCACAGACATCATCAATCTTCAGAACCTTATAGTGAAAAGGATGCTGGAAACCTGAGCTTTTGTGGCAACCCATCATATAAACAGAGAGCACAATCGTACATAACCGGTCATCATCATAAGTAACATCACAACAGTGTCATCGAGGAAGGAACACGCTCTAAAAAAGAGGCGAAAGTTGGGACCTAGTTATTAACTAGACATGTCTGAAGTTTGCATTTGCAAATTTAACTTTCAGTCAACTTTGGTCGCACTCGGAAGTGAGATTGAGATCCCGTAGTTGAGCGAACACATTTTTGAACTAGGTCACTCTAACTACGCTAGACCGTTTATTCTATAGCACTCAAAATTTTAGTCCATGTGAAAATGGTCTTTGTTCTATTCGCGTTAGCTTAAACTGAAAACAAACCCATACATTCTTGTCGGTTTCTTGACAGGGGGAGTTGTCGAGTGTTTTCGTAGGATTTCCGATTTTGTCAGACGCCTGAAACAACGTCTAAACGTCATTACTTCCAGGACGTACTACACAGCTCAGTTGCGTGTGATCTTTTATTGTCTGACAGGAACAATGATCGGGATAATTTTGTCACATCTGATGCGGCCTATACAATTTTATGTGGTTGTGGGGAGCACCATATTGAAAGGACTAGTTGTTCACTAAGCACCCAGATTGGCGAGCACTTCCCAAGGTAGTTACATGAGGAATAGGAGATTGTTAGAGCAGTATTGAAGTCCATTATCATCGGTCGCCAAACACTAGCTTGAAACAGGACGCAACGTGACCTCCCCGAACTCTTCAATTTGGCATTCGGGCGCGAAAACGGACGTGTCTTACCAATAACCGAGGAGCTATCAACCAAGCACATCTACCTGTTCTTACATGTTCGCAAACCGTTGGTTCCCATTGAGACTACCCTGGTAAATAGACGGTTAGCTGAACCGGACAAATTAGATCATTGCGATAACTCGAACCTGAAACCTACTGTTTACTCCACTCGCGTGTGATTCCGTCAGTTAACCCCGTAGGCTTGCTTTGTTTAGTGTATGCCCCTTATACTTAAATTAAATGTGCGCGTGCATTCACACTGTACGAAAGGCTATAACGGTCGTCTCTTAGTTCCAATTATTGCAGAGAAAATTCAGTCTCAAGGGTTTCCACGTTGTTGAATCCCTATGGCCTCTAAAACGTTTACGGTTGGCAGTAAAGAGCAAGACGGGTACGGAAGATTCCAATGTAGAAGAGAAGCACGACCTAATGTACTCAGTTTTACAGTGGCTGCTCTCATTTCTGCTTAAGTCGTTGCCAGTGAGCTGGGAGTTCCACGAAAGGTGTACGACGTAGTAATGGATGGACTGGCAGTCTGGACGCACAACCTAACCATCTGGATCAATAGTCAGCAAGCTTAATCGATCCTCACAGACAAAAATCCTACTTCCAAACTCCTGAAAGTATACCCGATGATATCATCCAATGAAGGCAAAAAACGTAAACATCAATTTTCTATCCTCAATGATCAAGTTTCGCGGCTATAAATTAAAACTGCTTTAACTGTGGTCTTGTGAATACAACCAATGGGCTCAGGTGAGACATCACTTTGATACTAAGGTGTTTCAAGTTGCAGAACACTGTCTCAGTCCCAGAAATACCAGCTACCATTTCACCGCCTATACTCTTCATTTCAAACACGACTACCGCAGTAACCTTCAGAAGTGCATTGCCACATATACGATTAACGTTAGTAGCGCAGACTGTAGGCGACACAATAAACTTTGAAGTGGATGGTATATCACAAGGCTGAGTGAGAGATATTGTAAATCTGTGCCCTATGGAAATTATTCAACACTTTCCACATCCGAAGTGACATTCGTCCGGATTGACCAATTTTATCCAGGGAAGGACAGAAATGCCTACATACTGTGATAGCCGCAGACTGTCCTCAACTGTTTCACTCATACAAAAACTGAACAACCTGACGAACATCTATTTTGATGTAGAATGCAGCCGTGGACTTTAACTGGGATTAATACATTAGAGTAGAGTGTAGACAACGTTTACATACTTGGCAAGTGTATCATGAATCAACAGTTGTTATAAAACACTGATAAACTATAACTTCCGACGCCACACCACTGAGATTAGTTTCGTTCACCCTATCCACTGCAAGCCAAAAATGCTCTATTATTATGTCTGAAAACAGGGCACACTCCTTTTGTATGTATCATCTTAAAAATAGACGTAAAAGCCCTATTTCGTTACAATTGGACTACTCCATTCATGGATGCTACAAATGTCTCCAACTTCCTTTGCATGCTGCTCAGGAGGTTCATGATATGAGCGATTATTCTACATCTTAGAGAAACATCTATCCGTTGATATTAGTTAAGTATGCAAATTAACTGACTTCATATATTGTGATGGATGTGGACGCGGTGGTGAGATATAATCAAATGGATTGTGGACAATACGAGCGACCCAACGAGACATCACACAAAGAAATTGGAACCACGGGCGAGAAATAGCTGGCGGAAATCGACGACAGATAGTGTCAGCCAAACACACGTATGGTTTAAATGAAAACCTCGCTCCGTCGTGGACTGGAAGTTGGGTTCATAAAAGCGAGCACGCGAGTGACGAAAAAATGTGCAAATTGGACAGTAAAGGTCTTGCTTTAGTGAACGATATTTAGCTACAATATGGCAGGCCGGGTGGCGTGAGTGATACAGTAGAAGGTCGAAACAGCCCTCACTGAAGATACGTACGCATGCGGTTTGCAGTGGCAAGTATGACTGTTTTGTTACTACGCGCAATTAGGTGAAGCCACGTGACGATCGAGCAACAACGTTGTCACGAAATATGAAGATCCTGACTACTCCACTGAGCAGAATGGGTAGGTGTCGCCTACCTGGCTGGGGTCCATGTGATCACTCAAAGTGCCGACTTAAAACGCTATCCGAGATGGTAGTATGTCGCAGACAGTGGCGTACCTGTATTCATACCATTTCTAGTTCTTCCGTTTAGTCTTCTTTTCCTATTTTCTTAACCTTTGCAGTCACGTTTAGTCATTGTTGAACTCAATGTTGAAGTGAGCGACGGCCTGAGACACAGTACCTTTTGGACACGCTCATGACCACTGCGATGATGATCTCCATCATTCTTGTATCACTCATTCAGTAGATATGCGTTTAGAACACGCATACATAATCAGTTACATTACAGTCTTTTCTCTGATTAAGTTTACCCGCGCTAATTTCTGCACACTGATGGCACATAAATCCGCAATATCTACACTGTTCACAACTAATTCATCATTCTACGGAGGTCAACTTTACCCATCCACTCATCATGATATCCACCTGTCGCTTCTTTGCACATCTGGTTACCCTAACAGTAACCCATTCATCTACGTGCCTAAATTCCAGAAATTAAACAGCAAGGTAAACACAATTTCAGCAACAACAGTCACAATCCACTTTTCAAGTTTCCACGTTTAAATCGATTTTCGATCACTGACATAAGCGTCAACCTTACCCACCAAGTGCATCGATACACAGCTTCAAATACCATTCCACCTTGTTCGGAGACATCGCCATTATCAGCATGTGCCACACTTCAGCTGCGTTATACCTCTGCGGGTAATAATCTCGCTCTATTATGCGTTAACGTCCTAACATTTGACTCAACAACATTCGTGAACTTAGCCAATTCAGACATAGCAATTGACAGCTACTGCAGTCTTAATTAACTCTTTTCAAAAACACTTGTCTATGCGGTAATCCGGTAACTAGCCTCTTCCTGCATCTCCCAGCCAACACATCTGACACTCCTTGTGTTCCCAGCCGCACCTTGGACGTCTTTCAAAGGTGTTCTTCCTGTAATTCTAAGCAAAACGGTAGACACTTAGGATTCGACGTGATCCTGGCGCAAAAAATCGGCTAATTCAACATCAATTATCGATTTCAATACTACCACCAGAATTGCTACTTCGTACACATTCATTATGTTTCAAGTATGTGTGTGGATGTGCGTAGACTAAAATACTGTCAGGATGCTCAGACCTAGACAGGAAGACGATAAAAATTGACCAAAGATTGAGGTTCAGAAACTGTACTGCACAATAGCCAGTCATATCCGGAAAGAGATACAAACATACTTCCAAACCCAATCTGGAGGACCAGAAGAGCGTGGTCCGTCTGGTTTTTACTTATCAGCTAGCATGAATAACTCTGTTGGTGTGATCCGTGCACCGTCCAGTTTAGCCCAACGGGTCAAAGAACCATCCAATTGATAAATTACACGAAGTAGATGGCGTTGTGAGAAGTTTCATATGAAGGATATCATTAACTGCGTTTCTGAAGGTTGATAATTCACTTTTTCCGATAGTCCGGACGGCACTCTACGAGTGTACAACAGATCTATTGTTAGCCTGAGAGCCACAGGTAAAGTCAGCGTCGGTTGGAATCGGTCTCCACATAATGACGCAGAGGCCCGTCCATCAAGTATGAGGAGAGTGGCATAGGGTTCATCAATCAGGACTAGTGTGGCACACTGATGCAGAGGTTAAGCTGTTGATTGCACTTGATGTTCAACACATGAGTGCGAACACATAATCCGACTGCAGTAGCTTCCCTTGTTGTAGTTTGAAATGATTTTGTTCATACTGGGATTGGTGTGAGGGGGGTCCGTGATCCTCACTAGTCACAGTAAGTGTTGATAGTTCCTTTTCTGGAGGCGATCACATCTTTGCCCGCTCTCCCATCCCACAAATGAAACTTTTGGCTGTTTGATGTACATCGTCCTATTTCCGGCCACACCATTTGGATCATGGTCATGCACTATCTTGTTCTGTCCATTTACGAAGTTTTCCTCTCTGCTTGTTGTACGCCACCGACCACTGTGAAACAGTACTTCACAGATGTCCACAGTGGGCGTTCAGACACCAAATGTATCCTACGTGGTGGTTTACGATTCAACCATAAGCCCAACTGTAACGTTGGTGCGAAAGAAGGTGTCAACAATTGGCAAGCAACGGATATAAAAAGTATATATTTGAGAACGAAATGACGAAACGAAACGGTTACTCGTATAGGAAAAAATGAGCAACACAGACGGCCTTCATGGTCAGACAGAGGTGCTAGTTGTTGATTGACAGCGTATCTTAATAAGTGATACAACCACATAGCACACTGCCTTATTCAGGCAGAGATCAATCAGTTGTCATCATCACAGACAGCGACGCGTCAGTGGTTCACAATTACACTTGACTGCCGTACAACCGCGGGGAAGAATACACACTAAATAGAATGTAGAAGGGCCTAATTACCAAAAACACCTTATGCTTAATCTCTGATACACAACATCCAGGCAACTACATCTTGAAAATAAAGATGTCGCAAAAGAGAGTAAAGTGGTGTCCCCGCTTGTGAATTTCAGAGTCTCGCGTCAATAAGGACAAATTTACCTTAAGGACAACGCGATAAAAATGACAATAGCATTCACGTTAATGAACCCAAGTACCTGCAATGGCACCGGCTACCAGATCTGAGACACGAGAGTGACAGCCCAAAAGACGAACCTGGCTCACAGTAGCCAACCCACTGGTAACTGATTACACATTTAACACCATCATTCGTGTGCTTGAACCCTGCACGATTCGGTTGCGATGTCGACAAAAAGAAATCAATGTAGCCAGTGTCACTATCATACAGCCCAGTCACCTGGATCTGTGGATCCCTAAATGTTGAGCGAAGAAACCCGTCCTATCCCCACAACCAAATGTCCCCTTCTTAGCATCATCGATGCCTACATGTTGATGTTATCCAACGCGGACAGTTGAAAATATATGGAGATGGCCTAAGTCTTCTGTTGTAGGCAACCACGTTCCGTACCCATAAAGCAACACGGCTCTCGCATTGGCACTGTTATACACGACTCTAAAACCTCATACACACTGCACTACCGTCAGAGATGACCTAGGGTGGAAAATACCGCCCTGGCTTTAGATGTCTACTGTCGTTGATGTAGCCCTCTGTTTAAATGAAATGGGCAACAATTCAGCATTACACTTACGTGATCAATGCGGACTTGCAGGAGCGTATTACGCTGAGGCTGCAATGCGTATCCCTTGACGGAGAACGACAAATTATTTAACATTGTGTGATATTTGAAAGTTGTCATGCACTAGCACATTTTTGTCAGGTTTACGCTCGCTCATACATAGAAACAACCTCACTGATCGACGTAACATGATTCAATTCAGTGGTCCGTAGGGACTCGGTGTAACTTATGTCACAGTTACCCCAGCATACCAGCACGAAGGCTAATATTCAACCGCAAACTATTTGCCTACGACCAAAGAAAGATCAGTGGAACAGTGTAGAACAGTCAGTATTAACTCTGATTAGTGGGATAACAGCGAACGATAAAAACACAGGGACATCTAACCGACTTTGTGAGACACGTCATTTGTATATCGATTACCTGATTTATTGAGACAGTTTAGATATGTCACGTACGCTAGTACACAAAGCTGGAAATGTAACCATTCCACGAGTTAACTTCAAGTAAAATACGGATTGTTATGGGCCTCACCTTCATGATATTTGGCAATGTGGCATAGCGTGGTTGATTCAATCGTAAATCGGTGGTGACCACAGCAGGCAATCTGACCTTGATAGTCGAAAGACCCCCGTCGATTTCGCGAACAACAATCAAATTGTCTCCCTCTTTAGTGATCTAAAATGACAAAATAGAGCCGCTGAAGAAGCAACATACAAAAAACCCAAAGTTCACAAAAAAGACGAAAACTGAATGTATCCTTTTCAGGAGGTGACAGTGGACACTTATCTGATGATTTTACGGGGAAGCAATAGAGGAATTTATCACCTTTACACTTTTAATAGTCGTCATAAGTTCATCAGAAGTAAATACACTGTTTGCCAAGCCACTTTTAGTTGCACTCATTGTAGATGAAAGCGATAGCCATAGACTACAGAAGCATCAGTTATCGAATGTACTCCTGTTTGACCGATACATCTCATGGAACACAAATCGAGCACACAATTAAAAATATACAGCAACACTGACTTATTACTCAGAACGAGTCCAGCTAAAAATTCACATGCTGGAAATTAGATCGTTACTACATCCGAATTTTACTAATCTACGCGAACCGTGGGTGGGGACAGTACTTACTACAAATAATCGCACCCCAGAGAAGTCACTGCTGATGGCGAAAAGATCGAATCTGAATGAAATTACTTAGCCATAACGATGACTACTACCTCGAAGATCATAAATCCGAACGTCGGTTACAAAACATGTTTCTATCTAGTCTTGAGTAATATGACAAAATCTAGATGAGGGAAAGCGATGCAAATTGTTACATAAGAAAGCAACCAGAAACCGTACACACATCTATCGTGATTCAATCCCGATCGAAGATTATAGTGTAGCGAGTTGAGCACCGTTAACATATGAGCAGCAGCTTTCAAAATTCGACTAACGTGTATGATGGGACTAGTCGCTTCAATCTGATTAGGAAATCTGGAAAACAAGAAGCTTACGAAACCGACGTTGCTGTGCTGCTTGAGACAATAGGCGCCGTTAAGAAAACATTCTATGCTGAAAGGTTAGATATGCTTATTTTGTTAAACGCGTTACGACGGTAGTGGAGTAGAAAGCATGACACTCGTCTCTAACGCTCACAAGCACAATGATAGGAATTCAAAATCCGGTCTAAATAAAAGACAACCAGTAACCTAGAAATGGGTCTAATGCTTTATTTCCTAATAGGCAAGCACAAAAGTGCAATTTAACGCCAAAACCTCGATTGAAATTTACAAGTATTGGCCAACTATTGTGCATAAAGTCGGATCCGATAAACTACTCATAACTTCTTTATGAAACATTGTAGCGTAAGTAGTATGTAGTTAATGGTCGAAATTCGCCGTAAGTAAACGACCGGTTTTGTGATTGCTGCCATTCATCAGGCATGAGTATCACGTGGACTTCAACCACACATCCTACCATAGGAACGCCAGATACCAACTCATATGGGAGTTTGTTGCATCGTTTATGTTAGACTCAGTGGAGTCCGCAGATCAATGCTGATGCTGCCATACCTCATAAGATTATAATGTCATCTAACAGCTTGAAACAGCCTGAGTTTCTGCACAGTTCCAGTTAGTGCTCTTAACATCAGCAATGAGATAAACGGTGCACTTAACCAGCAAATCAGTTTGTATCTACCTACTTACACCTACGTCAGTAGTTCGGAAATTAGACCAAACACATGTTGAGTATAATAAAAGAAGTGAAAAACCACTATCGTCCCAAAACACTTTGATCGTCGGATATTTTTTAGAACATAAGAGCAGTTAACCGGTTGATCGTTTAGAGCGAAAAAAACTGATATCGATCAGCAGTGATTCAACAGATAATTAAAAGGAGAGTTTTCCAGAATAAGAAGATTAGTAGTGTACTCGTACACCATGAGTGGGTTGCATGCTCTCACTTCTGCGTTAAGGCAGTTGATAAGCGTGCAGACAACAATTAGTTGATGCAAACAGCATAGAGGAGCACTGTGGATCGCAGAGCACCGTAACATTTCAAGGAGTATAGTCCGATGACCCCCTAAACGAACATCGTTAGTATGAGTGGGGAATGGAACGAGAAACATTCTAGCTCCAACTCATCGCTGTTCGGCTAACGAGCACGAACAAAGATGTTTGAGAGATTCGGTCATTCAGTGTCATCTTACTATGAGTGAAGGATTCAAGAAAAACCGGTTCAACATCGAAACCAGTCGTTCAGAAATCTTTAAATAATTCCCAGCTATTTAGGCCACAGGGTTGATTTGAAGGAGTTCGCCCGGGATCTTTGGTGCAATAACCTGACCTCTGAAACGAAAAAAATACGTAGCTTCATTGGGTGACTGAAGCTTCAATCGGTAACTCAAAAACCTGACATGTGACGCAACAGGATCCCGCTCAGAGCCAATGTTTTGAGGGACTGATTCAACTGACATTCAAACCCAGACGAGCAACGAATGAGAGTGTTCCATACTAATAGACGGATGGTCATGGTCGATGGTTGGACGGTCGGACTGCCCTTTATCTGAGGAGATGTCTTGTGGTATAATCGGAAGAGATCAATATAGTTTTATCGCATACTCGCGGGACAGTGCTTCATGGCCTAACCAGTCTTGCGTAATCGGTTATGAGACACACAACCCGTGTGTACAACTTCTGTTCATCCAGCCGCCTCCCGCTGGCATGCCTGATGTAGTTGTACCTTGAACAGCCAAAACCCCAATTAGCTCAGTCTCAAATCAACGGAGCATGCAGGCCTGTCCATGACGTCATAACAACAGAAGACAAAAATCATGTTTCATAACAGCCCACTTGTAATTGCAGAACCGCTTGCAGTGGAGGGACAATGAAGATATCGAAATTCAAAGCTATGCCGGTCAACCTGTACACTAGACAGAAATTCAACTTCATAAAATACAAAACATTTGTTTGAAAACAGACAGAATGTCAGCTCCCGAAGCTTTCAGTGTTTTATTCAGGAATACATGCGGATGCATCTTACAAATTGTCGAAGCGCTATCAAGTCAGCGCATCTGTCCATCCCTTAGTGTTCAAAAACAGTATGTGACGACATTGCAGCTGTTCTTGTAGGTGAACACTAAGCCAAGCAATGTATATTCCGACAGACCCAGAAGCTTAATCCGGATATCGACTGTTTGGTCTATTCATGTACAATTTTATCATCTAACCTGTTTAGTGACTGCTCCTTATATCCCAGTTACACACGCGTTCAAAACATACAAAATGTTATGTCGGTTAACATCATATGATTCACATCATCTGATGACATTATCGAAATTCTTGAAAAGAACGAGATTACTGAAGGGTATCACCAGATCCGTCGAAACTGTAACTTTAAAACGAGCGTTAACCAACCAATCACATTGCAAGTGTAACACAGAATTTTTACCATTTGAGATCACTATCACGCCTACTGAAGATCACGCAAAGAACCCGCTACGTGCAACTGTCTTCTTCAATATCAGAACCATGTAAACAAACAATTCATGCCCATGAACAACGCACTGGCGGCAATGACTAAGCAGTTGTAAATATGTGCACCATACGACCTCCGGTTATCAAGTGACGAATTTTAGCACAAGAGTGAGCATTGTAGCACATGAAGACTGTCATATGTATCTCAGTTGCGGACAAAGGTGGACCGTATATCAGTTAATCACTGGCAGTGCCGCTCTGTTAAAGACTGTCGTGCATTTTGGAGCAACTGCTTGGACTCGGATCAGGCTGTTGTGCATGTCCATTTAGTCCTATTATCTGCTCACAGACGAAAAGCTTACTAACATACGGGAAGTGAATGACATTCACAGGAAGATGTGAGGTGTACCCGTCATCTTGCCTCTTCACGCGGCCTGTCACCGGTCGAGCCGTCCAGTCGAACTGATATCCGCTTCACCAGTATGCACATGCGCGGTCACCATCTGCACGCTCAGCCAACTGGAATACTTCAGCTGTGTGATTCAGTGCGACGAACTATGGACAACCATGACGTCGTTGGAGCGGCAACGCAATGTCAGAACAACACAACCGAACACAACAAGAAACGGTCCCAATTAGCTCAAAACTAATAAATTTGTACCGACTGTCGCCCCAAATACGTCCCGGTGCCAAAATCCGGAATCCAGACCGAAGGACTTACGAAATGGTCGCCCTCCTAACCGAGTTGAGTGAGCGGACGGGGAAATAGCACATTTTTACTCTGCCTGTTTGCGCTCACCGGCGCACGCTGGTTCGCCATACAGCATTGCTCTTCAAGCATTAAGAACAGCCAGGTGCTATCGATCGTGGACCGTGATGGCCAGAACACTGGGCCGACGACCCTACTGGAAATACGCGTACACCTCCGCACCCACAACTAACTAGTCTGGCCGTGGTTTCGGCAGTGTGTTGCGTCCGTTCTCTCACCCGACTTGGTTAGGGTGGTGGCCGTTAAGTAAGCTCTTTGGTCTGGATTCCGGATTTTGGCACTAGGACATATGGTACAGCAATCCCAACAATGAAAATCCAAAACATTGACTTAATCGTCTCATTGACTATTACTGAGATGTCGCTATGTACCAATGTACCAAGTTAAAACTTCCACTACAGAAGAATGCCAACACTGAACAATAAATTGATACAGGAATTTTGGCATGAGAACATAACCTACACTGAAAAGAAATCACAGCAACTATAAAACCATATTTTGGAAAGGTTTTCTGCAGAAGCTGTGCAATAGCGACAGAGCTGAATATGTGATGCTGATGAACCTTACCTGACTGAATATGACGGTGACTGTGGTGTGCTATTCAGTACAACTAAAAACTACAACACCCCTCAGAAGCCTGATGTAACTTTGAATACATCGACTATCCGCAGCATAAATCTGAATCAGACGTCAATGTCTTAGTTACTGTGCACCCGGGCTGAGTTAGTTCCTCAAAGTCAGGCGACTCGAACTGTTCAGTCGTTCGTTCGAACAGAATCTCCTGAGAAAACCCGCATTCTTTTGTACTGGAGGTCAAGCTGTCAAGTCACAATTGTAACGTGTGGTCAAAACCACGCAAGCACGCACGGACTGAATTTGAATTGCGTAACAGGGTGTGCTGCAGTGTTGTTGACGCCGTTTCAGTTTATGTTTCTGTAAGTCGTGTGCATGGCTTATTGGGCCCTTGGCTTATGCTTGTTTGTGTTGTTTCCTTTTATAGGACTGTTGCTGGAACATCTACTTCGGGAAAACGCCGTCCCCCGACGTCTCCACGTTGTCCCAAAGTTGGTCCGTAAGCGTAACGGACAATCAGGGTGTAAACGGCCGGCTTGCATGTTACACAATCACCACGTAGGCTCTCCAAAGTCCATCCGAGACATGGCCGTGGATGTAGCACGCTGTCTATCAGGACATGGAATGCGTTTAAACTGTTGGATGAATGTAGCATCGGACGGCTAGAACGCCGCACCACGCTGACTGCAGTGAAAATGAGTCAATACGACACTGATGTCGCAGTTTGGGGCGAAGAAAGGCTTACGGATCAAGGCAAGCTTCGGGAAGCAGACGCTGGTTACACCTCCCACTAGATTCAACAGAATGGGTTCATGAGCGCGGCAACTATTTCGCAGTCGATGATCGCATCAACCGTTTGAAGACATGCGAACCAAACGGTATCGGCCCTCGAGTAATGCCCATGCTCTTGCGATTCAGTCAAATCGTTCTTGATGTTTTTGATCCATCCACGTGCCACACTGATGATACAAAGAACCAATTATACGACCAGCCCCCATCGCAATTTGCCTGTCACCAGTGAACGACCAACTGTTTGTCCCGAAGGGTTTAAGAGCTCGGATCTGGCGCGACTCAGCACCCTGGCCGAGAATCCTTGAACCGCACGACATCGGTGTGGTGGACAAAAATGGTGACTGTCTGCTCTATTTGTGTGCTACCCCCAACTGCCTTTTAAGAACACTAATTTCCAGCCAGGTGGGACCAACGTAACGACGAGGACTCATCCACGAAGCGATCACCGCCACGTGACCGTGAAGAACCATGGATCACAGGCTGATAAAGACTAACTTATTCATTCAGGGTTGCAAGCCCGTTTATTGGTCGACCGGTCAACGACGAGGGCTGAATGTTAGGCAGTTCCTGAACTCAAAGAAGGGGACTACTTTCCAATTTATAGTCGCTGTTCGTCTTGAAGAGACCCACACCCATTACCTCTCACAGTATACGGTAAGATTCCAGGGAGAAGACCACGGCAACAACCATTGAACCAATCGGTGTTCTGTGTCAGAAACGGCAGGACTATCCGATGACGACGGGGCAGTTATGTCGAGTCGGTACGAAAGAAGAATGAAGTGTTTACTGTTACCATAATGGACCCAAACAATGGGGATAAGAAAAGGGCATTGCATAGCGTTCGTCGCCAACTCTGCGGTAGCACGGACGATTGATAGACAAGGAAAGGTGAGCCGATGCAGAGTCATGCTGATCGTCGGTAACACAAGACGTTTTGTGACTCAGTTAAGGCGATGTTTGATCCGTCCGTGCAGTCTACTAATGCACATTGGCTGACGGGGACTCGGATGTCCCATGCATACAACTGGAAGATATCATGAAGACCTGGAGTAAACACTTCGATAGTCCACTGAATACGTTTGCTGCCATTGACTAGATGACCGTGAATGACCTGTCATAACAAACTATCAGAGTTATCGGCTCTGACCACGGACTCAGTAAGGCTCTCGGGGAGCACAACTTTAAAACGAAAAGACTGGGGGAGAGCACTTCTGTAGCGTGGGGATCCAGTTTTGGAAGTGCCCTGCTCCAGTTAGTTCATTCTATCTGGTAACACGAAAACGTCGACCAGGAGTTCAACGATGCCGTAATTATACCATTATTTATAAGTAAGAGAAGCAAGTAGAGCACCGGCAGTCATCGAGAAATTGGTCTAGTGAGTTGTGTTAGAAAGAATACCGTAACAGATCCATCTAAGACTTAAGGCTAAAATCTTGCAGACGAATGCTTATGAGCATAAACGTCGGTTTCAAGTCAGCTGCAGTACTAATGTTGATGTTAACCGCTCGCCAGCTTCAGGATACGCGTCATGAACGCAACGAGTCGTCGAGAGCTTTCGTAGTTTAGTTCTCCAAGTCCATGAATCGTGAAGCTTGTTAATATTGAATGTTCGTGTAAGTTATTTACATTAATGAAGATGTTAACGGCGAACTTGAAAGTGAAGGTGCAGTCGTTTGGACTGATATGTGGTGATTTTGAAATTGATATTAGTATAGAGCGGAGTTATGTCGTAGTTTCGGTAACAGTTAGCTTATACTTGACTACATTACTAATATGCGCTCTTCGGAACTTGTTCGAATAGCATACCGAATGGATGGTTGACTGATGATGAACATTCGGTGCCCCATATCTGCCATATAACTTGCTCGTTCGAATGTGTCGAATGCGGATGATCATGATCTTTCTTTTGACCTTCTCCGGATGGTGGTGTTACGTCTACATCAGGAATGTGCGTTAATGGAGACAGAGGATAACTCCACAGACATCTACTATTTAGGTAGCAAACCGTCGACATCCTGTAAGATTCGATCTCGTCTAAACAAGGCTAACACTGCTTTCAGACAGCATGAGAGATATGTCTGGAAAAAACACAATCTAAAGTGGAAGACGCAGCTACTTCTCCATTGAGCAATGGTGTTGTCCACACTGTTGTACGACAGTGAGCCAACGAAATGTGCGGTATATGAGCTATCTCCAGTTGTACTGTTAAGGCGCATATCAGACAACCTGTGGCTCGATATGGTTTCGAACACCGAAGTAATCTGTCTCGTGGACGTAGACTGGAATGAACTCGTGTTGATGCTCGATCACTTACATTGGCTAGTAGATATCCATCGAGTGGTTAACGAACGAATCCGAGCTAGACGTTGCACAGACAACTAAACGCACAGAAAAAGAATTCTGGTAACCAGAAGTAGTGATACCAAAATATCATCCGACTAAGTCTTTCGTGTTGTAACACAGATCTTAGAGAATAACAGAAGAAAGCCTTGAACCTGGATGCCTGGCGGACTGCGATTCGGATGGGGATCCGAAAGTTCAACAGGCGATAACTGGGAAGCACGCAAAAAAATCATGGGAGTCACAGGTAGTGATGACGTGACCAAACGATGCCACGAAAAATGCGCCAACCGTCCCGAATTGGTGGTTCATTGACGCAACGAAGAGATGATGATCACTGGGTGCAAGTAGGCTGACCTAATTATGTATACATATATTCATATACTTCCTTGTTTACATCGGCAAAAATGAACTAACCCCGTCGTAAAGTAAGCCACTCACTCATCTTTTCAAAAACTTGGATCGTGATGGTCAGTACAAAGTATTTTTTTTTGTTTTTCCCATTAAATACAGAATGTACCAAAATACAACTGTATTAAAACTTACTTAGCATCATAATGCAATACCATTCATCATAGCGCAGGACTTACTAGTGGTCCATCTATTTATGTGACCGAGAGATAATCAGTTATAGTCTGGCTAACCAGCGTAGACTAGCTGGACTATACAGGTCTCCATTCACAGCCTAGCCAGTTCTACTTCTGCGAGTTCACACTGAAATGGAGATATGTGGATGGAACTGCAGGTGGTGTAACATAAACCACTGGTGGTCACGTTTGTGTGTAGATGATCTTCGAGTGCCATCACCGTGACAGAACGATCCGAAAACAGGTATCGTCAATCACAAGTGGAACAATATTTAAAAAGATGTTTCACTAATCACCACATAATCGTGCCAGCTTGACAGGTAGGCTGAACGTGCTGAGGACCAGTTCAGCTAATCTCAGAAAGGCTATAGAATCGATGAAAGGTTTATACAGAATTGTCTTTTAAGGGCGATTACAGTATGCATCAAACAACCCAAAGACTGACGAATTTGATTAAACGAACATTCAACTCAGCCGAACTTTGTGTACTAGCTCGAATCCACAAAACTGTCCATGCCTTCAATCAAGGGAGATCAGCTTGTCGGTATCACCTCATACTGTGTCTATCAATTTACATGTAACTGCAAAGAAGGTTACATAGGCAGAACCCGGAAGTGCTTGAATTTTAGAATGAAGGAACATTTACCTAAATGGGTACAGAATTCAGTATTATCGAAGAACGGCAAAGTTGTTGAAACACGCAAACAACCAGTGTCCTCAGTCGCAAGATACATTCTGACCACTGGTCACTTCATCGATCCGGCTTGTGCATTCAGAATCTTATTACGTCATCCCAATCCAAGATTCTTGCGGTTCGCTGAGGCTGTTGCAATCAATCGACTGAAGCCGACCCTGTGTGTTCAGAAACAACTGTTCGTGAGCTTGATCTTGCCCTGGACTTAGTGACCTTTCCTAACCCATCAATCGACTATCCATCCCACTCACTCCTCACTGTTCGATATAAAAAACCGTTTCATATTATTGGAAACTTGGTACTCAGGAATCAATACGAAATGCTTGCATCTACCAGTTTTCGTGTTCTAACGGTGTTGTTCAAACTTCCGAAGGGAATGAACTGTTTTAAAACCAAAATAGTTAGTTATTGTTAGTTAGACGGTCTTCCATCAGAAACAGAAATTCTGGAGCTCAGATTATTGACGCTAACCAAGCCCCACGGTCGGATCTACTCTCTTGTTCACTTACACAAGGATGTTGGAGAAGGATTTATACCACAACAGATCACATGTTTTCAGACGGTTTGGAGAGGTGACGAGGTACGCTGAGATAAGAGATCACCAACAGTTAGTTCCGCTTTCGAAAGGAAGGTCCGAATTCCTAGTCTCTATAACGTCAAAGTTACTCACCGGTCATATTTTAAGTCGGTTCACTAAACCCAGGAAGGGTCCGACAGATGAAGAACCGGCATGATTCCGAGCAATCGAGAGTGTATTTACCACATTTTTATCCTGCGACGGGTCTTGCAGCGTCGATAATTCCATGGAGAACTGAAAATTGCAGTCTTTTCAGATAGAAAGGCTGCATGTGATGCGCTTGTTGGCAATGTTTTCATATAGAAGTTCCACATAAGTGTGTGAACTTGTTAAGATCATCTTACAAGTAGAGTGAGCGTTTAGGGAAAACTGTCCCGAAGTCCATCACTTCTGCTAATGTGAGCTAAGGGTATTCCATCTCGTTCAATTTTACCACAGATGGCATTCTCGTGGATGCGCTTGAGGATTTCAGTGAGTATGGTGTTGTGCTACTGCTTGGAGTGACGTGCACGATGTCAGTTGGATCATGTCATTTGAAATTAATGCACGTGCAGCACGACAGTTTGCCAGCGTGTATTTTAAAAGACAATAAGTACGTAAACGATTGGTATATCACAGATGCCCGACCCTCGTGGTGTTCTAGAAGTCGCATGGGCGTGCTCACTTCATTGAAACTTACTCGTAGAGTTCAAAAATTGTTATTTGAAACCCCGATGTGCTCAGGCAATTACATGGACACGGGATATGAAGTCCGTGATTGTACAGCTGATTAAATTGGGATGTGTCGTCTGACCAGTCGGAGACCTTATGATAAATCGACTCACTGGTTAGAAGTGTTAACCAAGATAGCAGCATGCAGCAATAGACGGCGTGCTCCTATTCACGACGTTTTCAGTTTCTAAGTTTGTTTTTATTTCACTTGGTTTTTACTTTTCTTCTGAAATTTTTTCTCCTTCTAGGATGTTCTGCATCAGTGATGAGGTGAACAGTGGCCCAACTCAAAGCTGGAACTGGTCGAGCTCGCGGCCGCCATGGACTAACGGACGAGGCACCCGGAAAATTGAAGCCACTGGACCCCTATTCTAACGTTTGTCCACAGAACATAGGCTGAATTTTCCAGCATGCGTACTGCTGAAAATACTTAATGAGGTAGAAACGAATGTCATGCACTTGAGGTCTCTGCGACCAGCTGCTTGCAAAAACCTCCTACAAAACCCTTGAGCAAAGCCGGTGGATTATTGCTGTTTTGCAGGTCTACCACAAATGACCGGGTAATTACAGCCTGCGAAAGAAAGAAGTTTGACAGTTAAGAAAACGTATTAGACCATTATTGGCTCCCGCTGACATTGCTCAATCTAGTTTGTACGACACCATCAACCAACGGTTTCCTGACTATCGTTCCTGATACAATGGCTGTTTCCAAAACCTTGGTATCTGAAAAGCAGCGATAAGATAAAACCATAGACACTCAAGCAGGGGGACACGCAGCCTACCACTTACCTTAGATGCGAAAGTTGCCTGGGGCCATCCGAGACGAGCTGCCAGCATCTGGCCAACTTGGACTGCGTCGTTATCGATTGCTTGTTTGCCCAAAATTACCAAATCGATCTGAGAACATATACAAAGGGAAGCAGACTGAAAGCAGTGTGACAAAACCACAGTTGTTAGAAGCAGCAATGAGCAGTAACTGGCAAAACAAACAGAAAAACGAAACGGAACAAGTCATACCATACGGATGGTAGGGGCCCCGAAACGAAGTGTAGGCCTGTCTGCAGCAACCACTCAGAAGAAGCAGAGAATCCTAAATAAAAACCGACGACACAGAAATTCTTGCATATAGAAAGCGGGCATGTAGACAGTAGATCACCGACACCAAACAGACATAATTCCAAGATAAGTTAACAGAAGGAAAGACAATGCCCAACTAGACAGCAAAAAACCTGCTAATAATAATGAGCCCTCCACAGAGAACAGTGTTGTCAGAAACTATGCGAATCCTACGGAAAACAAGAGGTGTACAACGCTCACTCCGCTAATCCCTGCAGCAGCCGTTGTTAGACAGGAGCTAAAGTAATCGTTCTCCACTGGAGTCACTGTTTATCAAGCACTCTAGTGACGGTAGTTGACGGGATTACTAGAGAAAATCCCCAAGCAAACAACAGGGATTCTGAAACACATACACAAACAGACCATTGTCATTACTGATGAGGCTTTGGACGAATAAAACGAACTGCTGTGTATCATCGCCGACAGCAGCACTGGGACTTCACCGCTATACAACGAAATAACCGAACATATAAATTCATGATAGTAAGAGGAAAGAAACACCAGCGTTGCATCATCAAACGCCGATAACCTCGGGTTTCGATTAGGAAATAACACACTGAACACTGATAGAATCAACCAGGCGACCTGCCTTCAAAACGCATTTCGTGATAGAATATGCAGACCAACTGCTGAGATGCAGTGGTACAGACGCTTGTTGTACCATCGAGTTCACTAACCATTTGGAGTTGTTCAGCCATCCGTTTTCGTTAGCTCCGTGTCGTTCTGCTGATATTTGCGTAAGCGAAAGAGAATCCGTACAGCAAATGATAGACTGAAGGATTCGGTAACATGTCGTATGTAGAAAGTGTCCTGCAGTAGCAGGGTGCCCATGGACGAATGAGAGAGAGGTCAGGTGGTAAAAGAGTCTAAACAATCGCACCATACAATCTTAATTCATTATGCAAAAATGTCACACAGAATAAACAAACTGAGGTGTTGACAAATGGGTTCAGGATTTTGGCTAGCCATCGCGTTGTCGGGTTGCCCATCTGTTGTTAACGATACTATGGTGAAGAATAGAAATCAATGGCGCTCATGTTGCGCATCTCTGTGTACAATGTTGTCGCGTTTTCCCCACCTCTACATGCTGCTACTTCTGTAACATTCCTTTGGATTTTTTCTTCACTCGTCGCCTACTCTGCTTTCTCAACCAATGTAAATCAAGACATAATTGTTTGGACGAAGGTCACCATCGTCAATTTGGGCATTTTATCTACGTTCAATCAATGAGGGCCGAAAACAATCTCGGGACTTGCCATTTTGAACGCTTGACATTTTATATTGATACTAATATATATCTATTCGTGCGCGTCCACCGACATCCACATATTTTCTATTGCAAAAATATTGTTGAGCAATCGTTATTAGTCTGCTTTGACTTTGAGGTGATAAGTTTTATGGTAGTCAGATGACCTCTGAAATAGACACAAAGCAGGTTCTACATCTTCCATATCCTACAAAATTCTTTCCCCACCTTTAATGTACTGCGGCAGGTCTGTCATAGCATGTGGTTTTTCCGCGTTAGCTATATGTATGTCGTATTGTAGTGACTTGTACGTACCTAGGATGAATCTTAATGGGTAATCTTCCGTGTGGGCCTTTCACAAGCCCTACAGACGCGGGATGATGGAACTGATTGATTTAATTCGACCGCATTAAAGCTGTGGTACGGCTCTTTGTCGCTTTCAGGCAAACATTCGATTAACGGATAACAGAGTTCGATCTTCATTGGTCTCCAGAGCTTGTAAGACTTGTTGCTGCTCCTACTGAAACTGTTGTTTCTTGTGACCACATGTGAAATCGGTCAAGTGCCGTAAAGTTTGATTTCAATATAATCGTCTCTTGGTCGTTATGCGGACACCAAATTAAAAATCTTTAAATGCCCTATGTTCTAGATTTGCTCATGGGTGGCCACGTCGAACTTTATATCTGACGAAGAAAACTCGAAAAAAAACAACTGATGAAAAGGCTTCATACATTCCGGAAAGACGACCACTCAACCAGACTACGTTTTGTGCTGCTGTTAAGGAGAACGGTTATATCTTGCCTCTATGAGTTCGCAGTACGCAAGTGGGAATGTGTTCTGACGAAAGTACCAATCGTGAAAATCAATGTGTGCAACCTGCTTCGCAATAAGTACAAACACATCAAGGCATCTGATCAATTCGTTCGGGAGTAGGTTGTGTGAAAACAAAATGCGTCCCTTTGCCCGGATGAATTTGAAAGTCAGAAGCCTGTATTTTAGGACTCAAGTCACGATCGATGTCGCTGTACCTTTGCAACCTTGTTATATTCACTAAACCCAAAAATAACAGTGAACATAAGACCTCAACGTCATAGTATCCCAAAGACTCATAACTAAAAGAGTTCCGTCAGACCAACATTGCATACAACTAAATCGCCGCATTACAAACCAGTAAAACTGGTGACTGAACTCTTGAAACCAGTTTGTGACGTGTTCACCTAATACAAGTTTCCAGTTGATTGACATATTGGGCAACATGAGTACAGGACAAAAATGCCACATTTCCGCGGATAGTGAATTTCCTTTTACAAACGTTTAACTGTGCCAAAAGATTCAATATCGACTGGATTTTGTTGACGAATATAATATAAACGCTTATCGGCTCATAAGTGCTCGGATTGTCTATGTCTGCATTTCGAACATCATCATCATCATTGACAACAATACATCAATGGTTCACACTCATGCTTAAATGCCACACAACCACGAGGGAAAAAAGCAAACCCTGTATAGAGAGAGGGACGATAAAAAGGATGGGAAGGGACCTAACTACCAAAAATAGCTTTGTCTATATTCATGTTTAGAGACAAAACTTGTAAACAGATAGACGGGGAAAGTGGGTTCAATTCTGACTGGTGTTTTGTCGTCAGCCTTGAAAGTCTAGCTCTAACTTTCTTAAGGAGGAGGTAGATAGACGATACATTGACTATTGCAAAAAACCGGCAACAAACGTTGATGAGATTAGACATGAACGGTATGCACAATGACTCGCGATGGGAAACATGGTAATCATTTGTTAGTTCATGGTATCCGCACTGTTAGAAGGCATGATAGGGCAACCCAACGGTCGGAATTTCACAGAAAACACACCGATTGGTCAATGTTTACATTCAGGAAACTTCGTGCTGATCGGCTACAAACACCACTTTACCAGAAGACTTACAACGGGCCAGACGCGCTTGCCTTGCAAGCATGTTGGAAGTATTTGTGGAATGTGCCACAGACAGTGTTCAAACTTCTTGGTCCGTAAATTATGTCAATTAAACAGTTCATCAGGAAACGATGAAACTGGATGTTCTTTAAAAGGTGGTGACTTTAAGTCTTGCTTTTAAAAGCGATAGTATAAGCGTACTGACAGGAAACCGATTTTAAATGATCATCATATGTGTTTCTAATGCCGCTCTCCATTAGTCAAGTTTATACAACTGTCTAAATCTCAACATTTTCAATCAAACAGCCAACGCTGTCGTCCGCCAAAAACATACCATCTGCTTATATAAATATAGGTGCTGAGTCTCCTAGATTGGAGGAGTTGAGTGCCAGCTGCAGACAGAGATTGGTGAACACACCCCAACGAAGCTAAGCGTCAGATTACGCAACCGAGCAGTACAATTCCATTCGCCACCATCACCCGGATTTAGAAACAGCCTGCGTCAGCCACGGTGCGGCACTGAATGCTAATCGACTACCATGTCCACAAGACTACTTGGCTCAAGGGCATCAAGTAGACGACCAATCGGCATCTCTATTAATAGGCAGAAGCAACAACTATCAGAAAACGCAAATGCATCTTGAGTGTTCAAAAAGAACACACCGACGCAGCACACAGAAAAATGTTGCGAAATGTTAACGTTTCTCGTGAATCACGCACAACAACCATTTATTACATATACTGAAAGCATGACAACGAAAACATCGATTAAAAGCAGTCAGTTCCGTCACAACGAAACGGACTGCGTCAGAACCTTTTTACGCACAGAGAAGTGATGGATCATAGCCTCCGTGAGTACATCAACAGCTTGGAATTTCGATTACATAAGAGTACGGTGAACGATATCAGTGGGTCATCAGACGTCCAGCAATTCGGGGCGCCGGGTGCCGATTTTTGTGTGTTGAATGTTACCACTGCCGTAAATTCCGATCCAGTTAGTCCATGCACATGCCACAGCAATTGCATATGAACTGATAACTTGACTAAGCAGACTAAGCACGTGTGACCATAATCGGAAACTAAACAAACGGTCATATGAATGAAAGACAACGGTCACAATTAAGCGGTTGGGTAAGTACAAGTTAGAACTGATTGTTCCTCTTGATCTACTCCGGTAGCAATGCGATCATCTGCGAGAGTGGAAATCACGCAAATTTGCTTTTTTTTAGGTTGCATGCACACATACGGTTGTGTAGTCATACTGCTGTTATGTCTCACGACATTAGTGAACACTAATTGGTTTCCTGGCAAAATAACGCATACCTCATACCAATTATTAACCTTTCTCATGTATCGAACGTTGATATATAACATCAGTTAAACAATTGAGAAATTTAAGATTTTTTTTTCAAACATGAAAAAGATTCCATTACGGGCTTCATGAAACAAGCAAAGTATACATCGAAAATGAAAAGCATGCTTACTGATGAATATAATTTAACGATGGACCACAAATCAGTCATAAACATTTTGGCCGAAAGATACTTTAGGAAAGCTTCAGGCATTACAACTACATGGATGCACCAATGTGGCTGAACACAAGCAAGTGAAACCAACAAAGACGCGCACTTAGCAGATGACGGGCTTGCCGAAGTTGCGCGAAAGTGGTGTTATGTTGATCAGAACGGATATGGGAAAAACATATCGTGCGTTGTGCTGAAGCTCATTGTTGATGACTGCCATATTTGAAGCTTGCACATTGTAAATTGTCTGATTTAAATCGCTTGATAAAGGCTCTCCGAGAGGGTCGAAACGTTGCGAAACTGACAGTTCTTTTGGTTTTTAACTCGTGGCTTAACCACAGCTGAACATGCCATAAGCTAGCTAATAGAGGGGCCGGCAAATATTTTTTACCCATTCTAAATGCTTTAGATCTTGTCGCACAAAACATTCGTTCGAATTTACCAAAAGATAAAAACACACATCAACGAGATCAAAAGCGTTTTTTCCCAGACAAGAGGTTATCGTCTAGGATATTTTGAAGTAGCAAATTCAAGTTTCATCGGAAAGCTCCTATCTCCGTGATTGATCCGGCGTATTTTGGTTTGGTATTTGCGATTACCTAGAGCAAACAAAACGCTAACATTTCCAAAAAAAATGTGTGTTTTGTTTATGAACTCGATGTTTCAAAAAGAACTGTTAGCCACCTTTTCATGACCGTGTTAGTGTTGGAGTTGGTGCGCCAGTAGACAATTCACCATAATCTGTCTTACGGTTTGGACTTGACTTGATAAATGTGACTGTACATTGAAATTCGTTATGGCATAAATCGTGTAAAAAAGTGTTTCTGATTTTATTTCTCAAATAAAAATCTAAGATAAATACAGGAATTATGCCGCACACTACGAGATGAATATACAAAACTGGATCAATATAATCAGGTTTTAAGGGATTCCTGACAGAAACACCATTGATTATAGGTGAACATTATATTCGACAGCGTGTCAATTCATAAATTTTTAGGATCTGTTGGCTCATAATCAATGGGCGGCGTTCGGTCGACGCAGACAAACCTCAACATCAGTCATTTCATGCTTTCATACAAAGGCCAAAACACTCTTTTTCACCAGGTATCGGGCTCCACAAATAAGCTACCACAAACCGATATGCAAAAAACATATTCGGATTAACGAAATCTATGATTGGATCGCGTTAAGTATGAAGGTGTTCAGAGGGCTATCCATGGATATCTGATGTCTGACAATCTCATTGTTCGCAAGGTAATCTGATCAGACACGTGTGAATAAAAGGGTCTTGTAGTGTGAAAGCTGAAAACTTGTTTCTAAGTAAATAATTCGGTGTGGTCTGTAGCCGTCGTCTCGCCCTCTCACGCGGCCCATCACTTGTCAAGCCGTCTGGTCTAGGTGACACCCACTGTCCCAACCTGCACATGCGCGTCCACACATCCACAGGCGCGAAAACTCTCTTCCACATCCGAACGTACGCAAGCATGCAGCCATTATCTGCACACACAGCCAATTGGAACGCACCAACTAGATGTGATTCGGTGTCGTCGATACACGGGCATAACGCGGTTAGACTGGGAGTAGAACAGGGAAGACAACAGAACTGTACAGGACAGGACAAGGTCCCGACGAGCGCCACAGCATTAAGTTTGTAAACTAAATTCCAACAATAAATACCGAAAACATTGATCTGGCCTTTTGATTGACTGTTTTCGAGGCGTAGGATTCTGTCCACAACTGAAACTATTGGAATTCGCATGTACAACCCACCCCTGTGTGCCCAGAAACGTTTTGTTCAGGCGTTGGATCTGCCATGGCCAACCCCACACCCTGTTAACCTGTCAAGACGGTACTTGATTGAAGCGTGACATTCAACTGACTGACCTCATCAACCACCCGTCCTCGTTTACCCCCTTTAATGAATCCCCTGTAAAATGCGTGATATACATGTGATGCATTTAGCCTGATGATGAATAACTGGAAACGAGCTTGTTCGCTACACAGTATTTTTCCCGTTTTCGAGATATCGTTATTTGTTGGTGGGTACTCAAGCTATCACCGTTAAGAGTTCCACTACAGGTCTCGTGCTCGGTTCTACTGTTCAACGAAAATGATTACAGAAAACAGTTATAAGTTTAACGGAAGACAAAATCAGCACTTACCATAAATTTCTCTAGTTCCTGTTAGTTCATAAAGGTCTGTAGAACTTCAGTCGCACAATCACAAGAAAAAGGGTGACACGTAACTAAAAATACAAAAGCGGCGAACCTTTTCATCTCTGACCACCTTTTCCAACACTTCAGACACATGCAACGGTTCCAACATCTGACCGACCGCCTCGTCCACTTCAATTTGCAACGCACGATCCGCTCCCATTGCAAGAGCGGTTCGCAAGACTTCTTGCCCTTTGCTAGTGCCAAAGTTGAAGGCTAAGATATCAGCGGCAATTTTGTTCTCTTTCATGCGGATAGCCTCTTCTACAGCTATTTCATCAAACGGATTCACCGAGTGCTTCACACCATCAGTAACTACACCGGCTGCATCCGGCCGCACGCGAACTTTGACCGCGTAATCGATCACGCGTTTACAACCGACCAGTATTCGCAGTCCGGCAGACATGATAAGCAGGAGAGAACTGGCTGAAATAAGGAAGATGGATGCAGTGAAGTAAAAAATTTGATCTATTTTAACTGTGCTGGATGCTTTCCCAACTATTACACGTCAATCAAAAGTAGTCCAATAGTGAAATGTCGAAAGTATACTAGGCGTTCAGCACAGCCTGTTTAAAGATTCCGCCGATGAAATATCCGGACGTCAACTTACGTGTCCGTCACTATAAAAAGGTGAATTAACCGTTAAAGTACACTGATACATTTTACACAAATAAGAATCGCGATCATCAGCATTATCACCACCACTGATATCAATCCGTCAGTAGTTCATAACGATGCTCAACTGTCATACAACCATAAATAAAAGAGAAAGAATATTGTGTATTTTCCGAAACTTGTGAGTCCAAACTCAGAAAATCAACATCAAGATGCTCATATTTTAGAACAAGACAACCAAGTTGCCAGTAAGGATGAGGCAGTATCTGCAGCTACAGATACAATATGGTTCTCTATTAGCTGACAAAAATCACAGTGAAAGGGATAAAGCCATCCCTAGAGGTCACACGGAAATCCAATCACATACCCGTCAATTTCAACCTATATCACTGCCTTCGAATGCAGTGGCGTAAACCATTCGCACTGCTTCCACTGCGCTCACTCGGTGATGTGCAATCAGAAGGTTCTGGGCGACTAAGCTGGTTATCCGCCTCGCGTTGATTGCTTCGAAGTATTTCGATTCGTTTACGTGACTACTAGTACTCGAATGCCATGCTTTGCGGAGGTCATCGCTAACAAAAGGACGCATTTCCTTCGATCTTCCTAAGACATAATTCCGTTCTATCATTATAATCATCACCGTTATCACCATAGACAGCAATACGTCAGTGGTTCACACTGATGCTTAATTGCCACACAACCATGAAGTGAAAAAACAAACCCTGTATAGGAAGAAAGAACGGGATTGGAAGGGAACTAACTATTGAAAACAACTTCGTCTATATTCAAACATTCAACATCAAGGTGCCTACACTTTGCAAACACACAACCAAGCTGCAGGTGAAAATAAAGCGTCATCAACAAGATAGCTTCCTTACGGCTCTCACTGCCCCGCGTCAGTAAGTGCACTCACTTCAAAGACAACTCGGACAAACAACAACGTTCACGCCACTGAGCCCGACTAACCGCCATCCCACATAACATCTCCAGTCACCGACATCGTGAATTGCGAGAGCCCCAGCCCGGAAGACGATCCCGATCTACAGTGGCCAACCCCTCGTGAGCGATTTCATTTCTCTACGCCGGGTCAACATTTGTCTACCACGTGTCTTGCGCCAGTCAACAGCAGCGTCGGCAAAGTGCTCGGTGTGGCAGACGACTAGCTGGCATTCTTAGTACATCACTTCACCATCTAAGTTTGTGCAAGTGTAAGAATTGAACGAAAGAACTCGTTTGACAACCAATGCCAAACACCCGCTTCCTAAACTCCTCGTTGCTCACTCGCTAATACCACCCGATACGAGCGATTGAACGCAGACATCGGCGGCCAAATACCTGAAGACGTTTCACGTTCTCTACCCTGAATGGCCAGGTTTCGTTATCGTAAAGTTATACAGCCCTCGCTGCTGTCTGATATACGCGACCTTGAAGCTTCAGATGGATACCTTTCTGTCGACATGGGTGCCTCAAATTGGCGAATACCGTCTTAGCCTTGGAAATACGCGCTTCCATTTCATGCACTATACCTCCGCCGCCGCCGCTGATGCAGCTTCCCAGGTATACAAACCGGTCAACAACCCCATAGCACCGTTATCCAACGATGAATCTACGTAATCGCAGCAATCTTGCAGAAGCACTTTGCATTTTGAGGTCGCAAAGCGCACTCCGAAGTACTAAGCAGAACGTGAAATTGCGTTTAACATTGCTTGCGCTGCTCGAAAGTTTTCAAACAGCAACACCTTATCGTCAGCATAATCAAGATCAGTCAGCCTTTGACCCGATAGGAGGTCCATGCCGGCATCTTGTGTGTCGGAGACAAACCTCCATTACTTCGTCAATGACCCACCTGAAAGGGGGCAGCCTTGACGTACGCCATTTCTGGTGCTGAAATTGACAGATCGTCGTAAACCCTGACCTGAGCAGAAGTATGGGAATAAAGTGCCGGCAGTATGTTCACATACTTGGTCGGTACACTCTTGCGTCTAAGCGACTTTGAAAACGTAGATCGATCCACCGAATCGAACGCAACTTTATAGTTGAGGAATACGGTGATTGTTGGCCAACGGAACACGAATGACGCTGTTCCAGACTTCGACGAAGAGTAAAAATGTGATCTATACGTCCCCACCCAGGGCGAAACCCTGCTTGCTCTGCCCTAATATTTACCTCCCGAACTGCAGTGAGTCGATGAAGTTTAATGGTTGCCGAAATCCTAGAAACGACTGAGGTCAAACTAATTCCCCTATGATTTTCGCAAGAACCCCTGATACCCTTCCTGAATATAGGAACTATTATCTCGTAACCCCAGCACAGAGGGATGGTCTCCGTCATCCCCACAAGTTGAAACAACTGAGTCAAAGCTTCTACCAACGTCTTTCCACCTTCTTTGGAAAGTGCCGGCACGAGATCATCTGGGCCAGCAGACTAATTACGGTTGGGAGCCGAGATGCGATTGCGAACCTCAGTCTCAGTGGGTGACTCCAAATCTACCGACCAGGGTGCTAAATTAAACGTTTGTGGCGGCAACACAGTAGAAGCACGATGTCAGCTAAATTGACCCTCAAAGTGTTCCGCCCAACGTTCCAACCTTCTGGACTTATTATAAATTAGTGTGCCATCCACCTCGCTGATATCTTCACTGACAGACGATCGCTTAGGACCAGTGGCACGGATCAGTTTAAAGAGTTTGCCGGTGTCCCCTGAAGGGAAAGCGGTTTCCATTTCCTTAACTTTCTCCACTAACCGAGCTTCATGAGTAGCCTTTAGGCTACGTTTCAGTTTCCTTCGGATATCTCTGTTAAACTTATTATATGAACTGTCAGAAGGAATGTTCCGTCTAGTTTCTAACTCCAGGGATTTCTCCGAGATCCAATGTTTGTTCAACTCACGTACCCCCATGCCGCACGCTACAGTACTTGCTTTCTGAATAGCATGTGAGATTTGGCTACAGCATCTATCAGGCTCATCGGAGCGAGAACTATTGAGGCAGCTTTTGAGGCTGGTTTGGTACTTATATTTAGTGCACGGCGCACTAAGTCGTTTTCCCCAGGTACGAATTAACCAGACGTGAAATACAAAAGACCGTTGAGATAAGAGACCGAATATTTATTACTCGAAATGTACAAAGGGTC
>JTDE01002612.1:67053-83423 GCA_014338405.1 Paragonimus skrjabini miyazakii
CCTATAACTAACGGCTGTGTGGTCTATCTGAGACCAGGCCTGATTCAGAGAAGGCGCGCGCCAAGTATAGCATTGACGTGAACGATGCCTAAAACTAGTGCTGGCTAAAAATAGCTTACACTCGGCGCACAGCTGCAACGATCGCCCGCCACTATTTGGTCGATGTGATGCTATCCTAAATCTGCCACGCCAAGGCGGTCGACCTGGACATTCATATATCCGGCCAGAACGACTATATCACAGCCAAATGTCGACCGGCCAGATTCGAATAGCAGGCGCCCTCGACGCCGACGTCACTACAGTCAGTGGGAGCATAAGCAGACACAATGAATAAATTTCTGAAAGTATTGCGTCTAGAGCTGGCTGTCATATTTTCTTTCTACATCACATTGTACTCTTCTAAATCATACTGATCCCACCATATATTATCCTAATCTACCTTTTCTGTTCGTTACGTTATAGATCACATGCCTCGCTTTCTGATTGGTTAAAGCCTTTCTGTCAGGCGTTGTCTCCTCTGCGCTCTCGATTACTTCTCACAAGTCTATTCGTTACAATTTAATCAATCAGATATAATGGATCGTCTGCTGCGACCGGACCGATTTGATGCTGACCCAAACTCCACAGACAGTGGAGACGTATGGGAACATTGGTTATATACTTTTCAAATGTTCTTGAATTGACTGCTTCTCATAAACTTGTTAAAAACACGTATACACTTCTTGTCCCCCGCCGTATGCAAATTCATCTCGCACTGTATTTATTATGACTCTGCTATAACCAAACTCCACTCTCTCTACATACAAAAGAATTAAATTTCTGCAAGCCACCTTTTAACAACTTGTAATCAAGCTCCCTATGGAACTCTTGATCAGTTCATGCAAAACATCCGGAATCTTGCTAAGGATTGTAATTTCAAAACTGCCAGCGCAGAGTATAATCAACAGGACGCTATCCGCGATGCGTTCATAAGTGAACTCTTATCTAACTCGATTCGTCAACGATTGCTTGAACAGAAAACCTTGGACGTAAAAAACACTTACGATCGAGCTAAGGCTTTAGATCTAACTCAGCAACAATCGCATCCGTTCGCGCAATCTAAACCTCCAATTTACAATGCAACTGCTACCGATACCTCACCAAATACTGCCGAGAAATCTAACAGTCATTGCGAGACTACACTAGCTGCAGCCCGAACTAACTGCTTCTTCCGTGGGTATGATCGACACCCTCGCCACACATGTCCAGCGAGAGATTCAGCCTGTAAATCATGTGGGAAACGGGGTCACTACCAAAAGGTTTGTCGGTCTGCTACTCATTCAAAACACACGGCATCAGTTTCTCCACCCCTTACCTTCTCTATCGTCATTGTTGCATCTCCAACCAGCCTTACCAAAGCCATCACTGAAGTGGTAATCAATGGGATAACCCTACAAGCGCTGGTTGACATAGGGAGCTCAGAAACCTATGTTTCTGGAGCGGTCGTACTCCGAAATCAATGGACAAAATTGCCATCAAGTAACCAAATCGTTCTGGCTTTCGCAGAAATAATCAGTAACACCAAAGGCCACTGTCTTTTTTCATTATTTCGCAAAGGTACACCTCAATCTGTGTGCTGATGTGTTATTAGGACATGATCTCCTACAGCGACACAAATCTGGAAATATCTTTTTGGTGTGTTCAACCCTCATCTTCACTATGTGGTCTAGCTGCTGCTACTCTTCCAGCTCCCTCCCTCTTCACTCAGCTCGATCCCTCTGGTTGTCCAATCCGTACTAAGTCGAGACGACATAGTCACCGTGATGAGGTTTTCATTCAGACCGAGTTCGAAAAATTGTTACAAGACGGCATCATCGAACCTTCGCTATAACCGTGGAGTGCACAAGTATTGATCACTACAAACGTCGCATGGTCATCGATTATAGCCAAACTATTAATCGGTTCACCTACCTGGACGCCTATCCCCTCCCTCGTATCGACGACATGGTGGGGAAACTTTCACAGTTCAGTTTTCAGTACGCTGGACCTTCAGAACGCTTATCACCAAATACCCATTAACGAAAGCGAAAGACAATAGACAGCTTCTGAAGCATGCGGTAGCCTATACCAATTCTGCCGCATACCTTTTGGAGTGACCAATAGTGTTGCATGCTTCCAGCGAGCGATAGAAGAGCTGATACGTCAAGAAACTCTTGAGAGAACCTGTGTTTACGTCGACAATATTACCGTGTGCGGAAAAGATGCGAATGATCACGAGACTAAGTCCAATCGTTTTCTGCAATTGGCCGATAAATACGGACTGACATTAAATCAAAACAACCGTTTTCGTTACCACAGAAATTCGTCTGTTGGGTTATGAAATATCCAAAGGATCCGTGAGGCCAGATCTCCATTGGTTCGAAGCGTTAATCAAGCTGCCTGCACCTGGAAACTTAAAAGCACAACAAAGAGTGGTTGGGATATTCTCATACCATTCCCTTTTGGAACAACCACCTGGACTCGGACCACGCTGTTGTGCATGCCCGTTTCGTCTTGTCATTTGCCCAGTAGACACACGCCCGTAAGTGCAAGGTACTTAACTGGCATTCGAGCAATGAGAGTATGAAGAACGCTCACCAGAAGGCGTTGGTGAACAAGCTGCCCAATTTGACTCAGGTGAATGATCCTAACGAAAACTGGGAACAAATCGCCGCAGCTACGAAAGCATGCTGTGAACAAGTATGTTCCGAAGTAGCTGTTCATTTGCGACAGAACGGGATTTCCATCACGTCGATAAACCTCATGAACAAGCGTCGATCGATCCCACCTGGTTATAAATATACTGACGATCGTCGAGAACTTAAACGTAAGCTGACTAAAAGCTTGCGCGAAGACCGTGAGCAATACTTGGTTGAACAATCAAAAGAGATGGAAAAAGCTTTTTTATCTGGGAACAGTAGAAGGCTTTTTTCCCTGATCCGTGGTTGTACTGGCCGTCAAGTCGGTGTAAGTGAGACCAAATGTGAAAAAGGTAGTTTACTCATCGCCGATCAATCGCGTCGATTTGACAGATGGGCTGAACATTTTGAAGAACAGTTCAGTTGGAGTCAACCAGATCATGTGGACGACGGGACCCGATTGGTCAGTTATTGCACTCCAGACGGTCCTCCGTCGGAAGCAGAAGTGGTCCAGGAGCTCAAGTTATTGAAGCATAATAAGGCTCCTGGATCCGATCTCCTCTCTCCTTCTCTTTTCAAGGATAGTGGAGAGAGGTTGCTATCAGAACTGACAAAGCTCCTCCAGACGATCTGGCAGACTGAAGAGGTGCCTCGTGATTGATGTCTATCAGTAGTTATTCTCGTTTTTAAAAAGGGGGCACGAAGTCCACGTGACAACCACAAAGACATCAGTTTGGTTTCTATTGCGTCCAAGTTGCTTGCTGTTGCAAACAATCTGATTCAACGGCACAAACGAACAATCTTGAGTCAGAAACAGAAAAGTAAGAGGCCCGTGTGATAGGCTTTATTCGTCTAACAATTGGCGCATGACAGCTGAAATGGAAAACGTGAATCGATTACCAACTCAAGGATGAAACAAGTAACACAAAATATTATAACATTCTCCCCTACCAAGAAATGTGAGCAGACAACAAATGATAGGTTACAGGAAATGACTGGAAATGTGTACACTGATCGGTGAAACAATATTTGGTAGCAGATGTCAATATGTAATAGGTTTATGCGTCTCTGTTTCTCAGACAGTACGGACGAACACGCTGTTGTTGATTGATTAACGTTTCAAGATTACGTGATTGATCGTTATTGGAGGGATCATATGCTTCAGTGTTGTGTATGTCAACTGAGGAAATACTGTTATGCTGCTTTGTGTTAGGGACGCAATCAGAGGGTACAGATGAAGTCTCTTCGATCGAAGGTGTCGATAATCCTTGCAAGGGGGTCTCAGACATGACTTCTCCTTTGGGGGCCAATTGTTGAACAGAAACAGTTTCCTCCTTGCCATAAGAAAGCGGATGTACGCGTACTGTGGATTGCACTGAAGTAGTTCAACTTCTTCGACGAGTGGATCATAATTAGACTGTCTGACATTCTTCTTAAACGACACCAGTCCAGGTTTAGTGAGCCACATCGGGAGGGTAGTTCTGGAGGTCGACCTTCGGTTATAGAGGAGTAATCTTTCATGTGGTGTGGCACTAGTTGCGGTACATAAGAGTGATCTGACGGAGTGCAAAGCATCAAGAAGAACCGATTCCCATTGATTGATTGCCAGGTTACGAGATTTCAGGGCGAGCAACACAGTTTTCCAAAGCGTTTCATTCAAATGCTCTACTTGCCCGTTACCCTGGGGTTGTATGGTATCGTCCTACTTGTCGCGACTCCTCTTTCGTGAAGAAACTGTTGAACATTTGACGACATGAATGACGATCCACGATCAGAATGAATGTACACCGGAGTACCAAACAACGAGAACAACTGACAAAGACATTTAACGATCTCAATAGTCTGATCAAGACATGCAAAAGCAAAAGGAAATCGAGAATATTCATCAATAATTTTTAATAAATAACGATTGCGAATTGCTAGTGGAAGGGGACCCTTAAAATCAATCGATAGTCTTTCGAATGGTTGTGTGGCCTTTATGAGTTCACTTCGAGCTTTGGAGAAGAAACGAGGTTTGATTTCACGGCATACTGAATATTTAGCAACAACGCTTCGAACTTCTTCCACAGAAAAGGGGAGGTTTCTGGCGCGGACGAAGTGCATCAAACGAAAAACGCCGGGATGACAAAGCGATTCATGTAGTCCTTTCAAGTCGATATTTGTCATTATAGCTCCGCAACAATTACGTGAGAGTGCATCTGCCGCTCGGCTATCTTTACCAGGTCGATATGCAACATCGAACTTGAATGGCTACAGTTCCAGCTTCCAACGTTCAATTTTATCGTTCACTTTCCCCCTGTGCTGATTGCTGCAGACGAAGGCGACGGAACGTTGGAAAGTAACAAGTTTAAAATGACTGCGAAGTAGAAAATGTTTCCACTTACGTATGGATTCCACGAAAGCATACGCTTTCTTTTCTACGGTGGAATGGTGCCGTTTGCTGGACGATAAACTACGCGAGAAGAAGGCTACCGGTCGACCATTTTGATTAAGATTGGATGCGATCGCCACTTTAGAAGCGTCTGTCTCGACAACCAAAGGGATATCGTACTGAATAGTAGAAATAGCAGCTTTACATAACTCGTCTTTCAGAGCCTCGAAGGTCTCTCTAATTTCACTGGGTAGGGGGGAAGTGTTATTATGCACAAGTTTGTGAATTTTACCAGAGGAGTGAGATATCCACCGTGAGTAGTAAGCGGATAATTCCACTATTCGTTGCTGGGACTTCAAGTTAAAGGGAGGGGCTAATTCTCGCAGAGGTTTCAGACGATCGGGATCCAGTTTGATAGTGTTCTTGGATACCTCATAACCTAGAAGTTTGATTTGTTTGGCGGCGATGATACTTTTTGACTCATTGAAAGTCAATCCATATTTTCTGGCCACGTCAAGGAACTTTCGAGGATTGAGATCATGTTCAATGCGATTGGTTCCACATACTGTAATATTGTCAACGTAAACAAAGATGTCTTTCAGTCGTTCGCGTGCTATTATATTGTCAATAGTCCGTTGGAAGCAAGCGACGCCATTGGTCATACCGAACGGAATCCGACAAAACTGATACAAACGCCCGCATGCCTCAAAAGCCGTAAACGGCTTTTCTTCCTCCCGAATAGGGATCTGATGATAAGCAGTCTTTAGATCCAGAGTGCTATAGGTGTCGTACATGGCGATGCGTTCGATCATCTCGTCAATTCTTGGGAGAGGATAGGCATCCAAGAGGGCATATTTTTTAAATGTTCGGGTGTAGTCAACTACCATTCTTCTCTTGTGTCCGCCGCTAGTGACAACCAAGACTTAAACTCTTCAAGGAGAGGAGGAAGGCTCGATGACTCCTTCAGCAAGCAAACGGCGAAGTTTATCGCGTATAAACTTTTCGTCAGCTGGATTGTGTCTTCTGGATTTTGTTGTAATGTGTTTGTAGTTCCACATCAGGTTTTGAAAAAAACGAAGAGGTTCAATGTGAGCTGGGATCAGTGAACAGAGTGAAAACGGTGGTTTTGTCCCACCGAATGGGATTTCAACACTTTGTGAAGTCTAAGGAAGTCGTGACCAAGAAGAACGTCTGCACATAAATGTGGCAGAACTGACAGCTTCACTCTTTCATACACAACATCTTTGTACTTGATCGACGCTAGGACGTGACCTCGCGTGCCACTTGACAGAGCGGTAGAGGTCATTGGTATCTTGTTACGAGATTTGTGAACTTTCCAGTCATTCTACAACACTACGGAAGACGCTACATAACTTTCAGAACTGCCAGTATCTATCAAAGCTTGTAAGCGAGTTCTGTTAACTTCGAGATCAACGACAGCATTCGAAAGACACTCCGGAGCCGCCGATGATGTGGCAGTCGAAATGGACGGTCGGGTGATAGAAGAGCAGGGCTGTCGGTTCCGGAACATCAACCAAACCTTCTGAAAGTGCCCCTTCTTTCCACACCCATTACATAACGCATGTCTAGCAAGGCACTTCGGACGGGGAGTGATTGTCATACCCACAGAAGAAACATTTGCCAGTCGATGAGCTGGAGGCTGCCACATCAGGCATTCTGGTAGGGTTGGGCGGGTTTTCTGAGACCTCGGTTGCAGCCGTGTAGGTGTTAGTCGGAGTGGACTGGTATAATTGAGACTGCTTTTCTGCCAATTCAAGCGAACTGACCTGGTAGAAAGCGGCCTAAAAATTTAACACTTTTTGTTCCAACAGTCTCTGTTGAATCTGGCTGGACAGTAGACCACTTATGAAAGCGTCTCGATTCTGCTCGGCTGTAGTGGCTTTAAAGTTAGTCTTTCGCGAGCGACTTCAATCTTTGTGCAAATTGGTCCAGCGTCTGTCCACCTTCTTGTCTACAAGTCGATAACAAATGACGAGCGAATACGTCGTTCTTGGGCTTCACATACAGGCCCCGTAGTATGGATACTGCATCGTCATAACTATCGCATTCAGAGATACACCCATAGACAGAGGACGAGATGTAATTGATCAACGTAGTCAATTTGTTCGGTTGGAGACTGTCAATAGACGACAAGAAATTAGTGAATGTATAAAACCAGTGATTCCACTCTTTAGAAGCGTTAACGGCGTTGGGATCGACGTTAGACCTCTCAGGGCGTAGCATCCGTTCCACCACGTAGTTGTCAGACGAATAAATTGCTGCAAACAATCTGATTCGACGGCACAAACGAACAATCTTGGGTCAGAAACAGAAGAGTAAGATACCCATGTGATAGGCTTTATTCGTCTAACAATTGGCGCATGACAGCTGAAATGGAAAACGTGAATCGATTACCAACTCAAGAATGGAACAAATAACACAAAAGATTATAACACTCACTGGTCTCATTTTACTTCGGCTGACTAAGCCCAGAGAAAGCCAGGTACGCGAAGAACAGGCATGATTCCGATCCGGTCGAGGTTGCGTTGATCATATTTTTACCTTGCGACGGATCTTGAAACATCGGCACTGTTACAGACAGCCGACAGTCATGGTCTTTTTGGACCTAAAGGCTGCTTTCGACTCAGTTGCTCGTAACGTTCTCTGTAGCTGTCTCCTTCGCAAGGGAGTACTAGGGAAATACGTGAACCTGTTGAGATCACTGTATGTCCACTGTGCAAGCAGGGTGAGAGTTTATGGACGACTGTCTCGGGCGTTCATCACTTCTAGTGGTGTTCGTCAGGGGTGTCCGATGTCCCCCTTCCCGTTCAATTTTGTCATGGAAGACATTCTGGGAGGTGCGCTTGAACAGTCCGGTAAAACGGGTGTTGAGTTCCTTCCTGGCCCTAGATTGACCAATCTGGAGTACGCGGACGACATTGTCTTACTTACCCCTCTACCGAAAACATGCTTGGAAAAGGTGAGTGACCGAGCTGGTTTGTATGGAATGCGCTTCGCGCCTTCAAAGTGCAGTGTTGCCTAAGGACTGGGGCATTTCCACTTCTACTTTCCTTGTTGGAGGTAATCCGCTTGAGATTGTTGACAGTTTCACATACTTGGGTAGCATTATTTCGTCATATTGTAATATTGCTAATGAGATATCAGCGAGGATAGCAAAGGCACGAGTCGCCTTCTCTAAACTGCGTCATCTGTGGCGTCGAAAAGACGTTCTGTTGTCGCTGAAAGGAAGGGTATATAATGCTTGTGTACGTTCTGTTTTGCTCTATGGTTCGGAAACGTGGTCTGTTCACAAGGAAGATATCAACAAGCTTGCGGCGTTTGACCATCGTTGTCTCTGCCAATTAGCCCACATTAAGTGGACTGATCGCGTGAGCAATGTGACGGTTCGCCAACGCGTAATCCGGAATGCTCGGGATGCGCGATCAATTGGTCAACTACTCACGAAGCATAGCTTGCGATGGTTAGGTCACATACTTCTTATGTCTTCTGATCGTTTACCGTACAGGGCATTGTATATTGAGACCATCAATAGTTCGGTGAAATCACATGGTGGTCAAGCAACGATGTGGTCACGAAATATGAGGGCCATGACTGCTCCACTGAGCAGAGTGGATGGGTGTCACCTGCCTGGATGGGGTCCTCGTGACAACTCAAATCGCTGGTTGGAGACGCAATCCGAGATGGTGGTGTATCGCAGTCAATGGCGTACCTGTACCCATACCATTTTTAGTTTTTCCGCTGAGTCTTCTAATAATTTTCAAACTTCTTAGTAACCTTTTCTTCTAGGATACTCCACGTCACTGTTGAGGTGAGCGGCAGCCCGAGCCACAGTACCTTTTGGTCAGACTCATGGCTGCTATGATGATGATGACAATTCCCAGTGGTTTTCCTACTTTTCAGATAAAATCCACCCGCTGATTATCAACAAGAGCTTTCCATTACCCAACAACGTACCCTCCGCCTACTAATCTCTTAAATTAGAACTAGTTCAAGCCTTACTCTTTTCCATTGCCAGTGCTGTTCCCTTGTCGTTGAAACTGATGGCGCAGATATAGCCATCTTCGCTACATTAAATCAGATTGGACGCCCTGTGACCTATTTCTCATGTACTCTCTCTGCAACCGAACTAAACCAATACGCTGTTAAAAAGAAAGTTACGCAATTAGTGAAGCTGTCCGGAAATGGCGACACTACCTGATTGGAACATATTTCAAGCTACCAGCCGATCGACGTTCTGTTGCATTTATGTCAGACCCTATTTCAAACTCTTCTATTGTTGACAAATCCTGCACTATATCTGACAGAACGGAAACTACCAATGTACCAGAAACCAACGCTGAAGTTTTTCTCTCCCACCAACAAAGAGTTAGATTTTATTTGCTTCAAAATCGCGAGGCGTAACCTCGCTTCACAGTTTCTCATTTTCTGTGTCCTCAGATAACCCATTTTATCTGTTGGATAGTTAACCTCTAATAACAGTTAGTTTTTTACATGGCGAGGGAGAATGCCGTACTTTATTTCTACATCTTATTGTCGTCTTCCACACTATACTGATCTCTCCATATACTAACCCCAATCTGCCTTTTTTATTCGTTACGTTTTTTGATTGATTAAAGTCTTTCTATCAGATGTTGTCTTCTCCGCGCCCTCGATTACTTCTCAAAAGCCTATTCGTACACTGGCCTTAACAGAACCTGTCAAGCGGACGGCAGGAAGTCTACTGTTAATAGGAATTCAATCTGCTAATGCGACTGCGGTCGTCGTGCTGAGGATTATACCTACCCCAGCCCAACCTGCAACGACGGCCGTGAAGTCACCCGAAGTGTATGACCAGTATCGAGTAGACAATGCGGATGTTGTTAGTTGCATACCATCCGGGAATGTAGTCTCCGAGATACAGCAGACATCGACACGCAACAAGTCTAACGTTCGTGCGGGAGCGACCTGTTGAACTATCTGTTTCAGATTGCGAACGTTGAAGGCACCTATATTAGGTCGCTTTCTAGGTCTAAACAAGGAACGCGGGAGGTCTGAAGAGATTGGATTTAGCGGCACAGTGTTACTATGATTAACTATATCTGTTGTGAGACCTGCAGAGTAATCACCGGAAATAGGGGTCGGGAGGGGTTTGAGAGCCCAGTTTGATAGGACACTGGAGGAGGGGTCAGCAGTAACATGTTTCCGCTCATCCACTCTGCTGTATGCAGCAGACAGGGCGACCCGGTTTATACTGCGAAATGGCCGATGCAGTATGGAATTACTGGTGTTGTGATTATTTATGGTTGTATGTGGGCTGAGATACTGCCAGGACGCCCAGACCCAGACAAGAGAACTATTAGGGTACTTAATCAGACCTTTCGGCTCAAAAGCCTGTACCGCAAGGCAGTGAGTAGGTGGCAGTGTACCAGAACTGGTACATTTTTTGGAAAAAGACTTCAACCTCCTTCCAACCTCCAATCTGGAGGACCACCAGACTGCTTTGTCAGATCTCTACCTATTGGCCTGCTTGGTATGAATGTCCTTATTAGTGTGGTGGTCACACCGTCCAGTTTGACTAATTCAATATATATATATATATATATATATATATCCACACACTATTCAGAGATATGAACGAGGTTCGACAATTCTAAAAGCGATAGTTTTGCGGATGTCAAAAGGAAACAACAGTGTACGGCTTGCACACTGGAAAATGGTCTGTAAACCACGCATGTGCGTGAAAGCCACGAAAACTTCCTAGGACTTCAGTACTTTATCGTCCACTTATTAACGGTGAGCCCAATACACCTAAAATAAATCGGTCACCACTGTCCCATTGCGGCTGCGAAAGTGGATCTTCGGCTTCATTATCAGCGTTGATTTAACGAAAGACAGACGCAACATGTCGGCACTCCGACGCGGTACTGTTATGATTAGACCCTTTTCTTGTTTGACCTGATTATCACAGATGAGTCGTTTAGAGAACAAAATGTTCATCAAACCGCCACTGGGACACAGTGACCACTTACTACTGACTTTCGACCCTATGTGCTAGCGGTTGTGACAACCTACAATTCGAAACGTCAGTCAGGATTAATTTAACAGCCTTAGAAGCTATCTCAGTCCACAACTTCGTTATGTTGACTCTGTGGACCGGAAGTACCGCGCGTTTTAATACGCGATTCAAAAGACGGGTGGTAAATTCATACCTATCAAACTTTGTTCAATAGGTTCGCATAGAATACGTCATCTCTTTGATGATTGTTTCCACCCATTTGTCAAACAGTTAGAGGCAACTCAAAGGACCTGAACGATATTAACAATGTCCGAAGTAAGCGTGAGCGAAAAACCCGCGAACACATTATACCCGTACAAGAAAATAACGTACTGAGGGGTCACGTGAATGAAACTTATTTACATGTATGCGTCGCAAATCCAGGAAACGTTCTAGGATAACTGTTTTTTTTTTCATCTGTTCACCAAGAGGGTGACTTCAATGCACCGAAGATAAACTAGGCATCAATGTCTCACCAGAACCGTGAAAGTGGACTTTCCACTTCCTTATCGATGTTGATACGATGCAAAGCGTGAAAACAGCATGTCAACGCCCCAACATGGCATCGTTCTGGTCAGATTATTTTTTTGCTGGACCTAACTGTCATTAACAAGGGCCACTGAGTAGACAGGGTGGTCATCAAGCCGCCGCTTGAACACTGTACACATTTCCCGCTCGACCTTTCCTTCTCATCTGTCAGGGCTTACAACCAGTAAACATTCACACATTGAAAACTTCAACCAGGCCAATTTTAACAACCTGAAGATTTACCTCGGATCACTCATTCTTGAATATGACTCTGTGGACCGGGATTATCATGTGTCAAGACATTATCCAGAAAATGGACGATGTATTTGTACCACACACACTATGCACTTTATCTTATCGCTCACCTCCTCAAAGATCGAATAAGCATGAGCTTACAGAAAACCCTCAGGTCCTAAGTGCTTTCCACACTGTTCGAAACAGGTGTAAACGGGAAATCCGCAAAACACACTTAACTAGAAAAAGAAAAGACGTGAACAAAACTTCTTTCATAAGGATATGCACCGACTGACAAAGAACAAGCCTTCAGCTTTTTCTCCGCCACTGGCCGATTTCTTGTAACACCTAAGTGATGCCGAGTTATTTAGGGAGTCTACAACATGGAACTACCCTAATGCTGCAGGACGCTTGGTACCCACTCCATACCGTTGTTTTCTATACTAGGTGCTGAAGATCTTTTGTTCAAGGTGAACTCACACAATGCGATGAATCGTGATTATTAAGGAAGCAGCTGCTAGCATGGTAAGGCATCTTTACAAGCTGTTTAGACAGATACTCTGAACTAACCATCTTCCTGGTGCATGGAAAGAAGCAACGATCACGTCAGTCTTCGAAGCGAGTGACCACCAATCTACAGCTAGCCATCGGCCAATCAGCCTTACTAGCAGTCCGTACTAAATAATGGAGGGCTTCTTGAGGCGCATCATTCTCAAACACTTCATATCGGACAATCTCTTTTCTGCCACGCAGCATGACTGGCTTCCTAACCGGTCATGCAAGAAAAATATGCCTATCTTTATGGGTAACCTGACCGAGACAAAACACAATGGCCTCAGCTCAGATGTCATGACTTTTTATTTCGCCATGACTTTTGACCGTGTTCCACATGACCTCGCCGGATCCAAACTGGAAGCTTCTGGTATATGAAGAGAGATTCCTTTCTGGACTGCCTTCTTTTATAACGGTTCAAATTTGAGTTAAAATCGAGTCATATCTTTCGTCACCCTCCTTGGTTTATGCGGGAGTTCCTCCAGTGTCCGTGCTAGGTCCTCTTTTAATTCTTATTTACACCAATGACCTTCCGGACAATAAGTCCAGAAACGTTCTTCTACACGCCGATGACCTAAAAATCTGGAATGTTAGTGATCCCACTGCACTACTGATTTATCTTGACGCGATCGTGCGCTGGCCGGAAAATTGGAATTCCCTTTGAAGGACGACAAAACGGATTCCGGCAATGCCTTCGTAATCCATAGTGCGCTTAGCATAGTAGACATCACGAAAATCGATCCAAAGAAAGATCTAAACATCTGCATGACGTCTAACCTACATTTCACGTATCGTCATGAGATTGCAGCGAAAATGACGTTTGCCACTCTTAGAAAGATTAAGCGCACTTTCCCTCACATATACAGAAACGGGTTTCGGACACGTTATGGGGTTTAGGTATGACAGTTACGTGAATATGACAAGCAGGTCGTGTATACCAGAGTGAAGGAAAACACTTGCTGTTGAACTTGTCCAGCGTGGGCACCAAACTAGTCACGGCTCGGGAAATGTCGCGTACGCGTCTCGACCCGAAATTCCTGATATGTATCCACTTGAATTGCGACGACTCTAGTGATTTACTTCTCATACACGTTTTCCTCAGAGTAAGTATCGTGGGACACTTCTTCATCGTAGCAACTGCTTATGGTTGACGAGGACCTGTCAGATAGATTTACAAGCTCCGTTCTCGGACCCTCCTAAGGCAACAGTTCTTTCCTTATGAGGTTATTAACCACTGGAACATGCTTTCTTCCGACTTCGTTAGCTGTGCCTCTGGAGATTGTTTCAAAGCATTGCTAAATCCCCATCTATTAAAAAACGGACTAGTAGTCTCACTCTGTATTTGATACTTACTGTAATCCCCAAGATCGGGGCTACACCCTGTTTCCAGTTATTACTTTTCAGGCCAACAGACGCCTGTCTGACACCGAATAAGATAAATCGACCGAATCTGGATAATTTGTGTCCCTTCATCATTGGAGTGCTCATTGATAGAAGGCAGGAGTCGCCGACAGTGTGAGCTTCCTCTTCACTGAGCGTCTCAACACTGGAATAAGCAGGGCGTTAACTATCCTCCTTCCTGCGCGCTACCATACGCACATTTAGCGGCCGTTTAAAGGCCACATCAATGGGTCTAAGAACCTTCTGTGCTGATAGCGCATTCCAGCTATTGACAAACCGTCGCGATAGACAAAATACAGAGTGAAGTCGTCCCGATCGCTTCTTGAGAATCGTGAGAAGATGGCCCCGGAATCTGTGTTCATTTCGGGAGGGAAAATCTGCCTTGAGTTCCTCGCCCATGTCACCTCGCAAAACGCGGCGTGCCACAATAAGGCCACCGTGGAGTCGCCTGTAACTATGGGGGTACATGTTCAGATACTCTAGCCGCCGGTTATAGGAGGCCTCTCATCCAAAAATCATACGCGTGGCTACCCTCAATACTCTTTCAAGCTGAAATACCTCAATTTGTGTACAGGAAAACATTGCGGCATGACCGTACTCCAGTCTCGGACGAACAAGAGATGAGAAGAGTAAGCAAGATACCTTCCTGGACACCTATCGATAGATAGCTCCAAAAACTTTCCTAGCTCTAACACAAGCCCGTGGTGTGTGAGCCTGTGTTTTGAGGGTGTCTGACACCAGCACTCCGATGTCACGTCCAGTATTATACCGTGTTAAGTGCCTTCCAACATGAGTATGCCTTGATATCCCTGATATCTCCCAGGTGGGTTTAGAGGCAAGCTTCACTGAACTGCCCATGTTAATATCGTGTGTAAGTCCTGTCGCAATATTTCACTATCCTCATTTGAAGAGACTATTCTCCATACTTTCATGTCATCAGCGAAGACGGGAGCAGGCGACTGCAACTGGTCCAATTGATCATTGATAAAAAAACAAAGACAAGGGCCCGAACACTGACTCTTGTGGTATTGTTGGGGCAGGCAGCCATTCAGATAAGTGTTGATGGACCCTTACGGCGAATGACTTACCATGGAGAAAATCTGCTATCCAATTTATTATAGGCGACCTGACAGCGTACGCTAACAGCTTGGTTAGCAAATGGTTATGTGGCATTCTGTCGAAAGCCTTGCTGAAATCGAGAAACACCAAATCTAGAGTCTTGCCGTTAGCTCTCACTTCCATCCATCACTCACCGGCAAGCAGGAGGTTTGTCAAGTGAGATCGCCCTCTCTGTAATCCGTGCTGCCTCTCACTGAGGACCGAGAGTTGTTCCAGATGCACCTGAAGACGACAGCCTATCAACCGCTCTATTGCTTTTCAAAGCACACAAGTTAAGCATACTGTTCGGTAGTTGACACCTTTCGACCATTTTCCTCCTTTAGGCGCAATTACTGATTGCTTCCACTTCGTTGGCAGTTTGTCTTCGTTCGGAAACCGCTTATACAGGTCTGTCAGTGGCACAGCTAATTCCACCGCCAGTTCACGTAGCAACAAAGGATGGATGTTGCCCGGACCGAGAGATTTATTGACGTCAGTCAACCTGAGCTCGCGTTCCACCTTATCAACGAAAAATACCATTTCGACAAGGCATGATCCAGTATCGTCGAGCAAGGCAGACTGAACATTATCTTGTGAGTAGACGAAGCGTAATGCCGAGCCATTAGCTGAACCTTGTCCAGATCCTCAACAACCTCGTTTTTATGCAGATCTGTCAGTTCCAGGATTTGCGCCTTAATCCTGGTCCGTCGACTGACGTACGCCCAGAGCCTCATGGGTGCTGTTGTCGATTCCACGGCCAGCCCTTCCTCGTACTGCGGGTGCTTTCTTAGCTTCATGGTATTACATTCATTCCGTGGTTTTCGGCACGCATCGTAAGAACCATGACCAGCTCGGTAGCTCATTCACTGCTGGTGTCTGCGCCTGAAGATGGCACGCAATTCAACATCGAACCACGGAGGTCCTTTAGATTGGAGACGACCACGAGACATCGGTGCGAACCGTTCCACAAGAGCCAGCAAGTTATCCCTAATTTTGCACTAGTGCGCATTAACTGTGGTCGTGCTGCCGCCTCAGTCGTAGGGGCGCGTGGCATTTCTCATTTCTTCGAATGGAATTCTTCAGATATTCCTTCGAACCTGGGTGGGTGATGCCCGCAGTTCGCCCCTTGCCCACCATATGCCCAATAACGCGTGATCAGTCTTACCTACTGGAGGCAATATATTAACGCGATTCATGTCGGACTATAGTGCGGAGAACATTAAATCCAAGTTGGAGCGGTATCCGGCCTGCAACCGTGTGGGAGCTCCCGCGCGCTGATACAAGCAAGCTGCAGCTTGTCAACGGCCAGTCGAAGCAGTGTCTCCGGAAAACGGCCTGAACCCCTAGTGCATGCTTGTTTTCTCCAGCTGATGTTAGGTGCATTGAAGTCTCCCAATATCAATCAGTGGTTAGTTCAATGGTTCAATGGGTTGTAAACGGAAGTAGGAAGCTGGAGCTGTTGAGGTTTCCGTAT
>JTDE01002612.1:92158-103214 GCA_014338405.1 Paragonimus skrjabini miyazakii
CATTTCAACAAACCGAGGTTAGCACGGATTTCACTTACAAGCCCGTCGGAAACTGGGAAGGTTCTCCTGGCAGCCTACAAACTGCGCTCGTTTGGCGGCACGTCAATCTTTCCCGACATACCTTGGATCGAGCGACAACGAAGACAACAAGCGATGAAAAATGCGGTCGCTGTCGACCGCTCCCGCAACATTATCATCAGAAATGTGCCTGATACATGTGGGGACAACACCGCGCATGATATCGATCAATGGAAATTTCTCTCGTCTGCTCTAAAGCTAGAAAATGTACTTCTGCAAAACATTACGCGTATCCCGCGCACTAGCCCGAACCCCGCTTATCCTCTACCACGGCTGTTGAGAATCACCGTGACTGCCCCTGAGAAAGCGGCATACATACTTGAACGTTTCCGTCACGAGCGCAATCAAGTCCCAGGAGGCATAAACTTCCACCCCGACCGCTCCAAAGAGGAACGCGAGAAGTTGCGAGCTGACTACCAAGCAAGGGCTGCTCGGTTAGTCGTTCCCTTAGTAGACCTGAATTCTCAAAAAAACGTCCACCAACCGGCCCAGTCAGAGTCGGTGACAACCCTGCGGATGCGCCCAGCATCCCCCAAAAATCCCAGTCTTCGTCCGGCTCCGGCAGCCTGCACTCATTCAGAGTTATCTCTGTCAAATGTGCCTATACCAACGCCCAAAGCCTGATGAGCAAACTTGCTGAAATCCGTGCGCTTCGCCTCAAGAACGACTTCTCTATCGTCGGAATTACCAAATCATGGCTCTCACCAAATCACCTTGATGCCGAGCTTGACATTGCAGACATGCTGCTTTTCCGGAACGATGGACCAACGGGCAGAGGAGGTGGTGTGGCCTTTTATATCCACAACTCCCTCCCGGCCACCTCCGTGTCCCACCCAATACTCACAGCTGTCCCTGAATCCGTCTGATGCTCCGTTGAACTATCCAACTCCGACATATTGTTAGTTGGCGCAGTCTATCGACCTCCCTGCTCCTGCCCCGACCGTGACGAAGCAATCCTCTCCGGACTCACTTGTATCCCCTCTCTGGGATACTCACATATCCTATTAATGGGAGACTTTAACCTCCCACAAATCGACTTTGAATCCTATCCATACAAAGGGCCCTCCGATGTCATGCCTGCAACATTTCTAGCTTCAGTTGCAACTGCTAGCCGTACCGAACACGTGACTGACTGTACACGATGGCGCGACGGTCAAGCTCCTCCCTGCCTAGACTACAGCTTTACTAATGAGGACCTAATGGTAAACAACTTAACCGTGGATGCCCCGCTCGGCTTAAGTGACCACGCCGTAATAACCTTCGATTACATTTGTAGCGCTGAGCTTACTCACAGAGCAAATGTTCCCAAAAGGAACTTCCAAAGGACTAGAGTGGACGTACTGAACGCGTACATATCTACAGCTTTGTGGGCTCAGCCACTGTCGGTTGAGGAAATGTGTGACCATATTACTTACAACATTTGCGAGGCGATAGACTGCTCAACACCATTCTACTGTAAAACCAGCCGGAAACCGCAGCAGCAATTACGGTACCGAACGTTAAAATCCATCCATGCTAAACGTCTAGCATGAGCTCGATACAGAACGTCGAAGTATCTAGATGATCGCAACCTGTACGCGCAACTTCGAAACCGATGCACCAAACTAATCAGGGAGGATCGACTAGATTTCCAGCGACGTTTAACTCAGCGATTCGTCAGTAACCCTAAAAGTTTGTACAAATTTGTCTCCAAAACCCGTAAAGCCAAAGCTGACGTTCCCCAGCTAGCCGGCCAGCAAGGGCTTACTTGCTCAGATGACGAAGCTGCTGAAGTTCTGGCCGACTTCTACAGTACTGTGTTTACGAACGGCGTGCCTATCTGCCCCATGGCAGAAAGCGTCGACACATCTGAATAAATCTCCACAGTAGACACCACAGCGGATGCCATGCTAACTAAACTGCAGAGGATCAAACCCACCTCTTCCGGACCAGACTGCATATCTTCTCTAGTCTTTGCCCATGGGGCTGCACAGTTAGCTGTCCCGCTAAGCATCTTGTTCACACAGTCAATTGCTGCAGGAACGGTACCCGAAAGCTGGAAATCAGCGAATATCACTCCCATCTTCAAAGGGGGACAGCGCAGTCAGCCTTGCAACTATCGTCCGATCGCACTTCTATCATGTAAATGGAAAGTCCTCGAAGCGTTAGTCCACGATTCACTGTCTAAGCATCTTCTAACACAATCTTTCTTCTGCAGAGAGCAACATGGTTTCCTACGCGGCCGCTCATGCACTACAAACTTGCTGCTAGCCGTAGACCAATGGACCCTCGCTGCCGACAGAGGAGAGGGAGTCGATGCTGTTTATCTTGACTTCGCCAAGGCCTTTGACCGAGTGAATCACTCTGTTCTACTCGACAAGCTTTACCGCTGCGGTGTCAAGGGCAACCTCCTCCGCTGGCTAAAATCTTATCTATCAAATCGTTCCTACCGTGTGCGAGTGGGTTCCTCTATATCTTCTGCCAGACTCAGCCCCAGCGGAGTACCACAGGGCTCCATCCTGGGGCCACTGCTCTTCTCTATCTTTATCAACGACTTGCCATCCGTAGTTTCGTCCCCACTGCTTCTGTTTGCCGACGACATCAAAATCTGGCGCATTGTGCGTAACAGCTCTGACGCGAGCGTTCTGCAGGCTGAGATTAGTGCACTTTACGACTGGTCTAAATCTAACTCCATCGAGTTCAGTACCAGCAAGTGCAAAGTCATGCATATCAAGCACAAGCACAACTTCCTTCATTCCCTCGGTGGAGTACTGCTCCAAGTCGCAGACAGAGAAAAAGACCTTGGCACTGTTGCGACACGCAACCTCTCGAGTTCTCCCAATACTGAGGCCAGTGCCAAGAAAGCCAATAGCATGCTAGCGCTTCTGAAGCGTTTGTTTGGAAAATTTGGGCGATCATGTTTCAACCACCTGTAAAACGGCTTTCTTCGTCCTCACCTCGAACAGGGAACCATTGTTTGGCCTCCCCATTTAAAAAAGGACAAATTAATTCTGGAAACTGTTCAGAGGCGTGCGAAAAAAGCAGTCCGTGGGTTGGTTACGAAGCCCTACACTGAGCGGCTTCGCGAGCTTAACCTCTTCTCTCTGGAATACCGCAGACAGAGAGGTGACCCAATTTTGGCGTTCGTGATTATGAAGACCCCTAACCATCCGTGCAGATCCATGATCACGTGTGCGGATACTAGCTCACTCAGGGGACATTCATTAAAAATAACGTGCCAGTACAGCAGACTCGAGCCAATGCACAATTTCTTCTCGGTTCGGGTGTGCAAAGCTTGGAACTCCCTGCCGGAACATATCGTGAACGCCACGACAGTCGCTGCGTTCAAATTCCGTCTGGACCGCTACTCCAACACTTAATCCAAATCCCAGCATACTATTCTGTACACAGCCACGTATGCATGGTCGTCTGTTGAATAGTTCATACCTTATACGAATGTGCACCTAGCCACGGAATTGCATGTTCAACCATAGTAAAAGTGCACTTATTAACTTGTTTGTTTATCTATTTATTCCCCGTTGTAGCCCTTGATACAACCAAGAAAGTTGCGGCGTGCAACTACCCCTCTGGCACAGACATTCTTCGTCCGGAGAAACGGAACCATCAGAAGCCGTGGCTTTCTACTTCCGCATGTCACCCATTGAACCCATTGAACCCATTGATAATCCTGTAAGAGAAGAACTGCTGCCTAAGGAAGGTCCAGGGTCCAAACTCAGGGAGCTTCTTGTCGTGACCCCTTCGACAGTTATCAACAATAGGGGTAAATAATTGCTTCACAAGTTTTGCATAAAAGAAAAAGTGCGTAAGGATTAAGTCGCCACGGAGTCTTTGAGATTCGAGTGGATAAAGATGAAGAATTTCAAGACATGACTGGTGGGGGAAATGCCGCAATCCAGTGACCACTTTGGCAGCTACTCCCTGGACACGTCCGATGGCGAGTATGTCCCTCTTCAAGCCGGCGTATGCGACCTGGTTAGCATACTCCAGTACTGGTCATATGTAGACCCCGTAGAGCGATTGAGTAGCATGCCTGCCTGTGATGGTCGTAAATCATAACGGAACACTATATGCTATTGTTGTTTTACTGCATGAATAATTACGTTGTACATATACTGAATACATTACAATTTCGTTGGCTGACGTGCTGCATTATTACTACAGCATAGAAGCTAGCTCTGGATTTGAGCTAAGTACATTTCTTATTACTATTGCGTATTCCAGACTATCGCACTGCCTATGCGGGGAAGGGCTCTTTTCATCATCCCAAGAGTCCCAAATCCCTTTCAGGCGGCCATCTGGTGGTGATAAGAAAAGGATAAACCGGTCGACAGCAAATCCCTAGGTCCTTTCCCAGGTCAGCCCACGCGATATCTATTACACTTTGTGCACCATGTACCACGAATAGGTTCCCGGAGTCTCTTCCGAGCGACATATGTGCACACCTGCTGTCGTTTAGAGGGAAACTCCAGTCATCCGGTCAGGACTTAATACGATTAAGGTCGATCTGCAAAGCACTGGGATCACAAGCATTCCAAATTTTTAAGTCACCAGCATAATGGAGGACGTTGCTAGAACTAAAGTCCGGGAGGCAATTGATGTATATTAGAAACAACAGTGGACCGAGTACGAATCCTTAAGGAACTCCAACGGAGATCGGAGAAAGAGAAGAAAGGTCCGATCCGGCTTTAATTCTAAAGATCCTGTTACCAAGAAAGGATGTAATCTGGCGGAGAACCTCACCATAGGCTTCTGTTTTATGTACAAGAGGACCGTCTGGGACATGGTCAAATGCTTTAGCAAAGTTGAAAAAGATAGCACCCAAAAGGTGGCCATTGTCTTTGGCGTATGCCAAGCTATTCATGGAGAATAGCATTTTGATTATTCCTGACCGATCGGAAAGAAAGCCATGGTGGGTAGAGGATAAAAGGTTATTTGAGAAAAGGTGTTCAAGGATTGCGCGTTTTAACAGACTCTCCATCACTTCGCATGGGATATTGGTGAGGCTGATCAGCCGGTAACTAGCAGGGGAGTGACGATCACCCGCATTAAATATAGGTGTGACAGTAGCCTCTTTCTATGCCTCCAGAAGAGTGCTGGTCCGAAGTGTCTGTTTAAACAGACTATGGAAGTACACCGTCAAACCAAGGGCCGCTTCTTTCAGGATCCGAGGATAAATCCCGTCTGGTCCCATTGTACTAAAAGGGGTGATCTTAAGCAACAGAACCTGAACGCTAAGCACCGATAATTCAGCGGTTAGGAGTGGGCGTTGGAAAGTTCTCTTCGGGAAAACCGGATGCCAGGTTGGTGGAACCACATTGTAAATTGCTGAATAATATTCTCTGAACTCCTCAGCAACCACCTGGGAGATGTAGGAAGTTTTCCCACCAGGAAGACGCAGAGAAAGCGCTGAGGGCTTATTTTTTCTATGGTGATGCATGTACTTGAAGAGAGGATTCTTATTCTTGCGGACTACCAGTAGGGTATTTGACTGTGTCTGTTGGGTTTGTTGACGAATTTCCCGCCCGCACCTGTATGAAGCGGGTGTCGGTTGATCTGAAAGTTCATCACTGAAAACTGGGTGTAGCACCGCCCTGGAGATAACAGTATATACCAAGAAGAGAGCAAGCTTATTTGCATAATGAATTCTTAGGTGAATGAGGATCCAGCAATGCTTTAAAGCGATTTATGAAAGCGCTGCTAACGAACTCAGAAGGAAGGTTGTTTCAAATGCTACTAACTCTGTAAGAAAAGAACTGTTGCCTAAAAAAACCCAGGGACGAAGCCTGGGAAGCTCCTCGTTATGTACTCGCCGCCCGTCATTATTCGCTATGATAAAGGATTGTCCAACGAGACCAGCTCTAAAGAAGTTGAGAATTAAGTCACCGTGGAGTCCTCGAAGTTCTAGTGGATACAAATCAAGAATTTCAAGACGACACTGGTGCGCGGCGTTTCTTAGACCGGTGACTAGTTTGGTGGCCGCACGTCAGACAAGCTCAACGGTTAATATGTCTTTCTTCGGGCCGATATACACGACTTAATTATCATACCCCAGGGGCGACCTCATACAAACCCCGCAAAGCGTCTGAAACGCTCTCCTGTCTATGTGGGGGAAAAGCGCTTTATCATCCTAAGAGTGGCAAATCCTTTTCTTGCGACGAAAGATATGTTAGACGACAACCAGATGCCCCGTTCGTTCTTCAGATCGATTTTCACGATATCTGCTGTGTCGAGCGTACTTCGAATCAACTTCTAATTTTCAAATCCAGGACTTGCTGAAGGCTGTGCCTGTCGACATCCTGGTACGTGATCTGGAGGTTGACAGGTCTACGTTTTTTATCGATGTGAATGTGGCCGGTATTGGTCTGTGGGTGGGGATAAAAGAAAAGTGAAGACAAATCCTGGTTGCCCTGAACAGCAAAAGTAAACCGTACTTCAATTAATAAAAAGTATTAAAACGGTTGCTCCAACATTTGTCTAGCACTCTTTTGAATACATCTACGCTCGATGGCTCAAACATCTTTGCAAGCAATTTGTTCCGCAAGTCAAGTAATCGGTTAGTGGAAACGTTAAGTCGAACAGCCAATCGCTATCTTGTTTATTTCATTTTCAAAATATAACCACCCAAATCCCTGTCATGACGCATCACGAACAAACATGCTGGGAGACTTGTGCCGGTGTGGTGGGTATTCTTGTATACTTCATTGGAGCCTCATCTTACTCGCCAGCGTTTGGGTGAGAACGAGTTCAACGAACTTAGACGGTCTTGGTGGCTCAGTCACTTCAAACCCATAGCATACGTGTGACGAGCTCTTGCACTTTTCGAGGACAGTTTTGTCCTTTGTGGGATATGGTGACCAAACTAGGGTACAAAATTCCAACTATGGTCGAACCATGGCCGAGTGCAGTGGGATGGACAATGATAGATGAGAGCCGGCGAACGCGAAGGCAATGCCGGATACATTACCGAGTGATAAGTGAACACAATTAATGTCATTTGGTAGATGACTCCGATCGTCCGACCAGCGCTTAATCGCGTCAAGATTAATCTGTAGTGCACTTGGATTAGTGGCATTCCAGATTTCTAAGTCATCGACATATAGGCAGGTGTTGCCGGAAATAATTCCAGGAAGGACGTTGACGTAGACCGGAAATAATAGAGAACCTAGCATTGATCCTCAGGAAACTTTCGCAGAAATGATAGAGGGTGACGAAAGGCTTGATCCAGTTTCAACTCCGAAAATTTCATTATCAAGAAAATAGGCAATCCAGCGAAGAACCTCTTCTCGAATACCACAGACTTCCAGTTTGTGTTTCAGGGGACCCTGTGGGACAGGGTCAAACGCCTTAGCGAGGTCAAAGAAGATAGCACCTGAGATGAGGCCATTGTCTATGGCCTCCGTCAGACTGTCGATGAAAATGAGCACATCTGTTATGCATGAAAAGTTAGGATGGAATCCAGTGTATCATGGGTACTTGGTGCGCTCGTGAGTGAGAGACTTTCCAACTGTTTGTCCGCTTATAACGCCCTGTCATGCATCCAGCATGGCATTTGCAGGGACCTTCATGCGCTCAAACCTCTTGTTTGTCACTGACCAGTGGATGCAGTCAGTCGACTGAAGCATGGGAGTGGTTGTCGTGTACTTGGACTTTGCCGGAATGTTCAACCTAGCAAATCAGGCCGTGTTACTTGACAAACTTCCCCTCATGTTAATCACGGGTGGCCAACTTTCCACCTCATCAATCGTTGTTACTGTGTTCGGGTCAACTCCTGCATCTCCGGTCCCCATTGGAATCGTGATGAGGTTCCCCAGGGTTTGATTCTCGGACACATTCGCTTTCCGATTCACACAAATTGCATAAACCTCATCACTGTCCTCTACCCTGTTGCTACTCACAGAAGATGTGAAACTCTGCTATGACATCAAATATTTCAACGTTTCCGCTCCTCTGCAAATCTACTTAAACAGGCTAGCCGTGTGGACTCAGACCAATCTTCTGGAGTTCAACCTCGATAAGTGTAAGATACTGTACTTTTAGACCCTTCTAACAATAGTTATCATTTTAATGGTACCGCTTCACAGTCCATCTACTGTGAGTGACCTAGGGACAGTCGTTCATAGTGCTCTTGCAAGTTTGCTAAACAAGAAAACCAGCAGAACCCCGACGCCCCTCAAGCTGCTCTTTGGCAGGTCTCATTTCACATATTTAGACTTGTCTACAGCGGATTTGTTCAACCTCATCTTGAGAACAGCACTAGAGTCTGCTCCTTATCTTCAGAAGGATGAGGTCGTTTAACGAAAGGGCACCAAGGCTGTCCTAAGAATGCAACTGGAGTCCCACGACGAACGGTTTAGACAACTCAATATGTAATTTTATCGAATACTGGAGCCAAAGTCATGTGAAAGTCCGAACCAACCCAATTTCCCCAAAACGTTTATCCCTGCATATTCAACCGCCCCTGTTTCTGACCGTCAATTGGCCTTGACCTAAATGTTTTTGTTCTACCGCGTCAATTGACAGTTGTGCGAATAGCCTCTTATCGCTTTTGGCACTTTGCTTGAGTGGTGCGTGCATCACTTTTTGGAGCTCGGCCCGTCCCTGTTGTTTTTGAACCTGCTGACTGCTCGAAAGAACTCTGTTTGGTATGAATGTCATATTATGTGCTTGTAGTTCATCTTTAGCCTACTTGGCATCAAAAATTGTAATTATCTCCCGGAAACGATCCGTCGATCGAAACTGTTGAGGTTTTGTAGCTATTAACTTTGATCCTCTGTTCAATAGTGCCGCGGCATTGTGAACCAATCTTGCTTTGACCATTTGGGATCGTTGCTTTATTGTTACGTGTTGCTCAACGTCTTCGTGGAGGATCTCACAATATCGCCCATGTCTCGGACGATATGGGGGGGGGTGAGATGTTGCTTAAGTTTTCGATGCTTGCGGCTCCAGAACTCCGGTGTAGAACTTCATTTGTCACATTTACAACCATTGTCCTGGGATGTAATGCTCTTCAACTAGAGCTTTAACACAATAGACTAGAATGTTGGCCTATCCTTCTCTCGTTACGCACCATAAAGTTGGTAAGTCTGATACATATTAATTTCGCCTTAGATACTTTGTATAAACTACAGTTCGTTTAGATAGGATCTTTATGTCACAGCTCAGCTTTTGTCCTCGCTTCTGATTTCAGATACATCGCCCGGGATCATGTGGCTCACTGCTCTGAGATACGGAATGCTCGAAAAACCAGACTCAGTCTTCTATCACCAACCCATTAGATTCATTGCCCTGTGAAACCACAAATCCGGCGCCACTGATTAATGCCGGGGTAACTTGAGTCAAAGACAATAAACAAACATTCCACTTCCAACTCTGTAAGAAACTGAGGCAAATGTGAATTCTGCCGGTACGGCGTTTCACGTTCGAAACAGGATGGAAACGTCTAATCGAGCGCGAAAATTTGTTTCAGAAAATTCTGTGAAATGCCTAACTGCATACTTCAAGACAGCTACGTAGATTTCGTTGAGTGTGCTAGTTGTGTCAGAAGGAAAGTGTCAGTTCCACCTATAAATCGCGCCTATTCGCACTTTTTCTAAGAATAATCGTTCACTTTATTTTTCGATTAAACATCATGTTGGTCTTCGTAATCAATTTTGCGTTATGAAAATGTTTTCAACAGCCCCTTTGTGGTGGAATACATAGTTCCATTTGCATCGTGCTTCTCACTACATATAAAAGTGATCTACCGCCAAAACTGTACAACTACGTTTGTGGGACAGTCATCTATCTGATACATATAATCTACTTGTTTCCTTGCCAGTATTCCACGTAAGTACTGGTCGACGAAATGTTGTTCTCAAAAACAGTCACTCATGACGTTTGCAAATGGTTGTTTCTATCTACTGTCCATATGGGACGTTATAAAAATGGGGTTTATGCCCCACTTTATCATTGACGACCTGGGTAATGTATGGTCCAAACTAATACTTTTGGCACTTATTCGACGTATTCCAATTTTTCATTAACGCTGCTTATTTACGATTGATGTACTGTAAGCACTATGCCTGAAATTCCGATTTTAAAATTTCCAAAATTATTTCGCGCCTAAATGACCCTTTTGCCTATATTAATGATAATCGTATATTTTTCAACGAGTTACCCTCAAACCGAATCGTTCAAAACGGTCGGTTGCCAAAACTTCAGTTCCACTACTGATTCGTGCGTATTCGCACATTTTCCGAAGAACACCGTTCACATATTTTCGATAAAACATAAGGTTGGTCTGCCTAATCGATTGTGCCTTGTGAAGATCTTTCCGTCAGCCTTTTGTAGTGGAATACATACTTCCATCTCACGGAATCGCTCAGCCTCAGTTGGTACTTTGTCGGCTTTCGTAGAATCTAGTAGTGACTTGCTGAGAAGTACACCACCAATTGATAGACCCTTGTGGAGTTACGAAGAAGTAGCGAAAAACTGAAAGCGCACTAATTATTGATGGAGTCAGCGGACTGGGATAACTTAAACCAACAGTCGTCAGAATCATGAACATCCACAGTACGATGGTTGAATTATTTTACCCGAAATGGTGAACGTGAGAATCAATAATATTGGTGGAGAAATAGCAAACCTGAATGGGGTGTATTCGCTGTCACGTGAGTGGATAATGAGTTGCGTGCAAATGACAACTGACACTCAGACATAGTCTTTGAACAATAGACCATACATTACCCAGGTCGTCAATGATAAAGTGGGGCATAAACCCCATTTTTATAACGTCCCATATGGACTGTAGATAGAAACAACGGCAATTGTGTAGTTCGCTGGTATGGCGTTTCAAGGCCGAAACGAGTTGGAAACGGCCATTTAGGCGCGAAAAGATATTTTTCAAATTTTTCATGAAATATTAAATTGCGTTTTACGGGACAAATATATAGATTTCTTCGAGTATACTAGAGGTGTTGCAATGGGAAAAAACAGGTGT
>JTDE01002613.1:35437-60646 GCA_014338405.1 Paragonimus skrjabini miyazakii
GATCCCATATTCGTAACTTAGGAACGCATCTGGTAAAAATGATCTATGGATCTGCTTCCCGAAAAAAAACCCGATTTTATCGTCACAACTAATCATTAATAACAAATTTTTAATATGCAATAGCTAATTTATCAAATCTTAGGATAAATTAAAGTCGGTTGGAAACTGCAACTATTAGTGTGCATGTTCAGAAGATAGTATCAGCTGCATCTGTTACCGAACTCTTAAGAATATTCAAAATCCAATGTATGTATTAAAGATTGACTGCACACATTTTACCTGTTTCAAATCACTATATGTTAATGAATGTAATCATCTTGTGAGATGTACTGCTGATTTGTTCTCAATTCTTGTCTCAGCAGGTCCAGAGAAAACAAAAGAGCGCCTCATGAAAAGACCCACTGCAATGTTAGGCTATGATTGAACCATGTGAATTTACACAACTGTGGCATTGTCAGACGTTTGCACGTTGCCTTCTATCCTCCTATTTACCAACGGGAATAGTGAGTCCAATAAGAAGTCGGTCACAGGAACACGTACCGATTTAACCATCCGAAGAACAAACATCCGATAAATCAGTCAACTGTATCGATCTGGTTGAGTTCACACAGCGACACAAGTGAGACAGAATTCGATCTCACAAATGGATAAGTATGATGATGCATGTGGATAGTCAAAGTAAACAAAACGATTCACAATGAAAGAAGGGCAAGAGAGCAAACATGTAGATGATTCCCGGTAAGACTAACGAACTATGTCAATACCAAGATTCATAAACATAACTTAGCCTAGAGGTTAGATGTGATGAAGGACACCGCGTGTTACCCACATGTTGGTGCGCTACATGGAGCAGTTCGTGTTTAACGTAGACAAGTGACAGTGCCACCGAAAAACCACTTTTGAATCAACTTTGTATAACATCATCAGCTAATTAGTGATTAACTGGCAAGCACATGAGACCATCAGGAGGCAGGAATTACGAAGAAATTCAAGTAAAATATTCTTATTGGTTAGAACAATGGGACGGGAAGAAATGACAACAGTTCTGTCAAGGAAAATGTAATAATTAATCTAAAATACGTGTGAAATTCGTGACCAAACCGTCTGGGGGTAAAAACGATAGTCATCCGTTTTTGAGCGCGTAGAGGCCAGCTGCTAATTGTAGTAGTCAAGGGGCATGCGCTCGACACTCCACCACTAACAGTTTAGAGCACCTTTCCTGAACAGTAACGGAAATGCAGTCCTAGCAAGCATGGAACTAAAAGAATGTGGCAAGGTCTGGAAGCAAACCTAATAATTCCAGCAATGTTTAAAAATATGGGTGGTTGCCTTCAACCTAGCCAGGGACCAGCGACAGCAACCATGACCAGCGAAGTAAACGTGAGGTTGGTTCTGTTAGGAGGTGCACTTCTTAACGAAACAGTCAGGACGCATAACGCCACATCGATCACCTGGCCCAGCTCGGATGGTATGGTCGTGGGTGGTGGTATGGTTCTACTCAGTCAATCAGATTGTGTGTGTGGTCGAACGCCTGTGTGCTATCTGGGCTGTTTTTTTCTCGCGTTGCTTTTTTATGGCCCCAGTAACGTGATTTGCTCTGACACCCTAATGGCCATATATGCCCGTTGCATTTGATTCGCTCTGTGTCTGTCGGCCATCTATGGTAATCGTTTTGTCTTATAAATTTAGAGCTTCTGTGGCTTAATTCTGTCTCGCCCTTCCAATTAATGGTATTGCCGTGTCTGATATCATTTCTCGGTTTTGGGTCAAGCGACTGGGCGCATAACCAAGGCGATTATCCAATAGGTTCCAACCCACTCGGCGGCACTCGAAAGTGTACCAAGTGAAAAGTGCCTAAAACTTGTGAGTACGTTGAACAATACGCGAAAAGGTGCAGGCGAAACGAACTTGAAGTATAGAGCAATAGATGGATCGCAAGGAAAAGAACAAGCAATGGCTGTATGCAATTGGTTTTACGGCTGAGGGACGTGGTATGGAGTTCGTAGCAGGCCTATTACGGTAAGTTACAGAAGCATACGTACAGAACAGATAGGCGGGAAATCACATTTGCACTCAGGACCTTTAGAGGAGCCGCACGATCGTTAGTCACTACATACTGATTGAGCAATAGTACCTCACAAACGTTTCTAACTGTCGAGGTGTGAGCGTTCGTCAGTAATATAAACGTTTATGTAACAATAGTTATACAAGCCTCGACCGATCAACGCGTTACAAAAGAAGTTGTGACATTTGCGATTGGTGAGTGTCGTTCACTAATTCATCCGGTGTGATGCCGGCACCACGGCCATTGTTTCAAGCGTTTTCTGTCTGAAATACGATTGTGAACAAAAGAATGGTCTGACAGGGATGACACTAGTTAACTGGTCCTGATCTGAAAATAAATATCAACATTCCGAGCCGTAACTTGTTTCAATTTTGGAACTAGATGGTCCCAATGACTACCATCGAAGTGGTAGACAACTGGTTTCAGCCTGCAAGCAAAAGGAGCACATCAACTGAGGAAAATAATTCACATGCCTTTCTGTAACCCCAATGACTGGGACCCCGTGGTCTAGTGAATACGTGTTTGGGCTGTAATCTGCATTTTATTCACAGGTCGTGGGATCGATCCTCCGACATGTCTGGTGCTGACGGACCCAACTAGTGTCGTGAGTCATGAACGAAAATGGCGCAAGGATCGTTTATCCAGAGAACCAATACATGGGTTATGCGCTTCAACATGACTACAAACAAAAACACTCATCCGCGCAAAACACTGGTTTCAAAAAGTCACGGGCGCCAATGCTCAGTTTCTGTACGTACCAAAAACCATTTAATGCCATGCTATATTTTAATGCTCCTTCTTATATTCTTCTCGTGGCTACTTCAATGTCAAAATCTCTGCTGCTGCCACACTAATGAATAGTAGTAGTGTGAGTAGTATAATGCGATCGCTCCCTCTCACTACACTGTCCGCTACTTTGCTTATGGTTAATGAGAACAACTGTTTGTAAAAAAAACTTTTCCAACCCCGTCCGAGGCCCTGTTAGATGTATGCTCGTTTGCAGTCCAACCACAATAATTGACTGATCGATTTCAGTCCATGAACAAAAGTAAGCGTAACAGCTAAGGGAAGTACTTCGAATTTGTATGTGCGCTAGTAGGTCATTTGAAAGCGGTGAGTTTATCTCTCTGGATAAGATCGTCAGTAGTTTAGACTGCAATAATCTATTGAAAGAATACTTAACCGCAATACTGTTCATCTATAATGATCGGATGTGTCGAGAGGATGATGGTTGTGTTCTATAATTTCAAAATGGACATAGTAAAGTAGTTGATCCACTGTAACGAATGAATTAGGCATGAACAGTTGCCAGATACAAGCGTAAGTGCAAAATAAAAGCGAGAGCATGAGACAACATCCGCAATGAGTAATTTAACTAAGTACTCGCATGGTTGGTCAAGCAAGTCAGCAGGAATCGGCACACACCCGCACATGGACAGCACGACTGGTGAAATCCGTCCCCAGATTAGCCTGTCACAGTGACCGAAACCAAAGAACGTTCACATATAATCAACACCAAAAGTAGCTTGCGCTACACCACTTGTGACTACACTCGTGTATTCAATGTAAAACCAAAGAAATAAAACTGGAAGGCGTGTGAGTGAAGCCTCTTGGTCCAACCGACCACTTGTGGTTAGCCAGGTGGTAGGCCAGTACAGAAGTGAAACCCTTATTCTAATATACTTCAGAAAGCATGAAGAATGGAAGTAGAAATCTAAAACCGGACCAAAACAATCGAAACATTCATCGACAAAACTGAATAAAAGATGATGCCGAAGGTCACCGTGAATCAAGTTTATGAGAGAGCTAATAATTTAACAAACGACGGCGGTCGTTGGTTGATACGAATTAAGAACTGTACAACTGGCCTAACTTGCCTGTTTAACTCACTCGCCGTCTCTCTTATGATGGTGTGCTATGAAAACGGTGATGACCGGTCCAAAACAGGTAGCGCATTCGTGGCCGCATTCAACACGACGCCATACAGTCATGTTACCCCGACTTATGGCACAGATGGTTCCTTTGTTGTGACCGCAAAAGACGCTTGGCCTGAGGATTCCCTCGTCGCACAAACGTCCGTATACGTCATGTCAAAAATCAAACCACAAACGCGTATACTCATTTGCAAGTTAGATATGCATTCACATCCATCATTGTCATTCGCCTTGATGGAACTTCTGCCAAGCGCGTACACACTATTTTGATAGTTTTTCCTTGTCCCCCGTCTTCCTGGCATTCGCAGCTTGCCCTTTTGTCCCTGAACGTTGCCTGTGGGTAACATACTACTTGTGAGTAGTATATTACTCACAACGAAACTGCCTGTCATACAACACTTTAGCGTAACTCGCGCCTCATTTCACGGCTGAGCAATAATTGATTATTGAACCTTCAGGCGCCCGTCCGGACAGTGTTCTTCCGGACGGTCCTGTTCAAGGCTAAGTCTTCCTAAGATCTGAAATCCATAGTACAACGCAGACGACCTACTTGGATAATATCCGGGTAGCGCAGCTTCTGATTGCCAGGATCTAACTTACCTGCCCGTACAACGGCTGCTTCGGAATCCGTTCGTCCCCCATCTTACGGACGTGTTCTAGCCAACGAAGGTCATAAGCATTAGCATGGCTTCATTCCCCATCTGTGTCCGTCCACCAAAGTACCTCAACTTTCGAAACCAAGTCCGATCGCAGAATATCCAAGGTAGGTCTTAAATATCACACATGAAAGAAGCTGAGTCAACGCACAGTCCATTGATAAAATATCCATGTTTCACCGCCGCACGGCAGTGCAGACAGCACCAACGAGTGGTTGACAAGCAGCTTGGTTTTCATCTTCAGGTTGTGGTTCATTCAGACACACCTTCCAAGATGTCCGAAAACAGCACTAGTCTTCGCCACACGAGCTCGTAAGTCGTGATCCGCGAACAAATCTGTTGACAGATTGCTGCCCAAGCGGCAGAAGCCTGTACAGCTCTCCATAGGGTCTCTACTGGGGCTAAATTCAAGCGCTGGTGCAGGAAAAGCACCTCAGCCCAGGGAAGGCTGGAAGAAGATCTTACTTGTGTTGATATCCGAATCAAATTTAGATTCGGCGGTCGCGAGAGCCGTGATCGTCGTTGAAGTTCCTCTTCGTTATGTGCAAATAGTGCACTATCATCTGCGAACAAAAGCATGTACATCGTCAAAGTACGTAGTCGGCTTGAAGCGCCGAAACTTCGAATATTCAGCAAACGACCATCCATGTGGCAGCCAACTACAACACCGTCTTCAGGATTCCGAAGGGAAGCTGCTAGCCTTGCGGTCACATAGAAACCAAATAGGGCCTGGGCTAAAACGCAACCTTGAGTCACCCCTAAGACAATATCAAGATCATCAGGGGTCGATCTACACGACTACACCTTTGTCTTCTTACCCACATGCAAAATTCTGATTAGATTGACGTACTTTCCTGAGCATTCAGATTTACCATGCACCGTACGCAATTCCGCACGACTCACGGACTCAAAGATATACAGCAATTGGTCGCGTTCACGACATTTATCTTGGATCTGTCGAGCAGCGAACATCATGTGTGATCGTACCGCGACTCATCCGAAATCTACACCGCCTCCCAGGAACGTTGGCCGCCAAAACGTCCGATTCGAAGCGGTTCTGCAGAATTCTTTCTAGCACCCTTATGGAGCAGCTCAGTAGACAAATGCCCCGACAACTGTCGGTCCTCTGCTTTCTAAACTCACCTTTAAACAAAGGTACGACAAGTGTATCCTTGAACATTTGAGTGACTACTTCCCGCTCCCAGACGGAGTGAACCACGTTCCAAAAATGATCCGACATGCTTGAGAAGTCGCCCTAGCAGCCCATCTACACCACCAGCACTTTCGTCTCGCAGTTGTCTGCCAACTCCATATCTGTATTAGATTTAGGACAAGAACTAGTGACGCTTTGACATCTTGTTATAACAGGCTACTTACGGTCACTCAAGCATTCGTAATAGACCAGTTTAGTAGACTACCAGCGTGCTTGCACCAAACCTTCATGGTGCCCTCCGGATGAAAGCACAAAAAACCAGACTCATCGTCAGTTAATACATTAGTAGACTGAGAAGATGTGCCAAAAATCGCACTGAACGACTAGTAGAACTCCTTACGTTGTTGGCGGTCAACGTAACCCTAAATTAGCCCGCCTCACTTTTTCATCAGCCGTTCTTGATTCTGCAAAGACGTTTATCGAGTTAATGACGTACATTTCGAGATGCGGTTCTTTTGTCTTCTCGACTTGGGACCAATGTGGAAATAGTAGTGTTGTGACCACAAAAGACGCTTGGCATGTGCAGTTGTTTATTGCGTGAAATCCCGTACAGGTTATGTTAAAACCCAGGACAACGAACGCGTACACTCATTTGAACGGCTGACATGTATTCTCATACATTGGGCAGCAGTACATTGTCATTCGCCCTGGTGACACATCCCCCATAGTGCGTACACACTATTCCATTAGCCGCCTATGGTCCATCGTCTTTTTGGTGTTAAGGTCTGCCTTTTAACTCCCGAATGCATTATACTATTCACAAACGAAGCTGCCTGCTATAAAACAGTAGCAGCTTCATCCTCCCCTCGTACCATGCGCGAAATAACGGTGTTGTGTTGTTGAAACAGTCTGACGCTCGATACCGATCATCCCGATGGCTGCTGCCGTGATCTTTTCCCTGAGGTGTTGCCACATGTCGTCAGAGGTAGTGCATACGGGAACGTCTGTCAGACAAACGGTAACTACGCGCTAGATACTGTCTTCGTTTTTGTTTTTTTCCTTCTTATTACATTTAGTTTTCGCTGTTTTTCTTAAAATGTACGGTAAACAGTCTTGCAAACATAAGTAAACAACTGGGTCCTGATCAGCCAAGGATCCGTCCTACATTCAGCCACGCGCATCACTTGCGTGAAGCGCATTTCGCGGCTGTTGTACTATTGGACGAGCATGAAGATATGTCATTAGTGAAGACCATTTCATGGGTGATTCTGCGTTATGATCTCCCACTTATCCAGCTGGAACTGGATGTTTATGTTAGACAACTCGTAGGTAGCACACAGATGGAGCGGACGATCACTGTTCTCCTTGACCGAATTAAAGCCATAAGATCTCAAGACACCTTGGAAAACCACTGAGTTGCGCCTAACTCGCGTGTTGAAATCACCTTGAACAAACAATCGGTAACTCACCGATGTCGAGCGAATTGTGGCGGACAGATGACCACAGAACAGAGGTTTTAACTAATCGGTATGACACATAGACCGTAAACACTAAGAGGTGTAATAGACCCACTTTGACCGACTTGTCAGTACATGGACACGGTTCAAAGACAGATGCCATACGGTTTGCCTATCAGGAAAATATTAATGCGGTCAGTGACTGCGAAACGGACGCGGTGCTCCCGTATATCTTCTGTCGCGTAACCTGTCCTGTAGAGAAAAGTACTCACCGTCTGCTTCCCAGGGATTTCCTGCGTGTACAAGCGTCTTCTTGTTTAACGTCGTGACAGTGTTGTCACTGCGCTTCAATAACATGACGATCAGTGAGGTGCTGCCTTCCGACCGTCCGGTACTCCTTCCATCCGGTACTGTGCGTACATTTCATGTCTCGTCGAACAAAGTTTTGCGTCTCACGGCATGTCGCAGACTGGCATGTGAGACCTCAGCTTGGGTCTCTCACTCAGCAGCTTAACTTATAAGATTGAAGGGAACAGGCGTAGTCGTGCATACAAATTTTTAGCTAATCGTGCTACTGATAAGTAGTTTGGCGGACTTGATAATTTAGAAGTCTCATTTATGAAAAATCTGGACTTCGACAGTATTCGAACCGGCGACAGAAACAATATACCTAAACAGGGCAAATGCTTTGTCAAATTACTTATCAGTAACACAATATTACTGTTTATCTGCGGCGTTGGTGGATTTTAGCGTGAACTGATCTAAAAATCCTGCTTGGGCAATCAGTCGGCTGAATCGTTTGGTGGATTCCATATGGCATAGTTGGTTGGGTGGGTAACTAGATCTAAATGTGGAATTTCTAAAATTCCGGTGTGGCTTTGTAGCTCAGTTGGTGGAGCATTTGTTGCATTTGGTCACGTTGTTCCTGTCGCTGGTTCGAATCCAGCCGAAATCCAGACTTTTCATGATTGGGTCTCTTCCAAATTTTATTTAATCTGTTAGATTTACCAGTTGTACATCCAAGCCGGTGACCTTCCTGACATATTGCGTCCTATAAGTCAAAGTGATTTGACGTTTGTAACATTTCACTCCATATTTCAAAATTCACGAATGGATATATTAATCAATATAAGCAGTTTTTGTGTACACAACAGTCTGCAATCGACATTTCGACAAGTCCATCTTTGTTCACTCTTTGTAGAGATCATCGATGGTGTGGCTTTTCTGAGGATTCCGGCTGCATCTGTGCTTTTTCACTTACCTGTTCAGAATTCATTCTCTTATATTTGCATACCACAGGAGGTCTGATATGAACTCATTGCCACTTTCTTCAGTTATACTACTAATACCATACACCGAATACTTGTAATTCTTACGACTCATCTATCATTATTCTAATCTTCAAGGTCGTTTCGCTTGCACATATTCGGATGTCACTTGACATACTCGAAGGTTCTACACACCCGTCGCCTGGTTTGTCTTTGAATGTCACTGAATTAGCGTGAGTCCATTTCACCTCTTCTTTATATTAGTGTCGTCGATCTCAGATTGAGCAAGAGCTAAACATCTATGACATTTTCAAACTGCTGAAAATGTACGGTTCACTTCCTAACCCTAGTGCATCCTTTTAGTTCAACGCCAGTTGCGACCGCAGTTCAACCACTTTTTAAGGAGAACATTCTAAATTATTAGTAGTTAAGGATCAGGCGAAACCCCGTTAATCAATTGCACCTGCTCAAAACAGTGCATGAAGTCGAACGATGGCGTAATGTTGTACAAGTATAGGTATGCAATCAAACACGATAGTCTGCTTGTTAGTCTCTCATCTCTTAGTTATCGGAAGTTATCATTAATTTCTTTGTCTGTATCAGTAGCATCAGCTGATATATGACTTGTAACCTCACCTCTTTTTACTGCCGTTGTCGGACTACTTGACATAACCGTAAAATGCCTTGTAATATATATATTTAATGCTGATTAGTTTATTTTTCTGTTACAATAGTATGGAATAGGCGTTTGACATTTACAATTGTCTCTGTTTCCACTATTCACCGAAGCTATTTCAATGTGATGATAATCATCTTCTGTCGACCAGAATATTGATTTATAAGTGGGATATGAAATAGTTTACTTTCTTAAACACTTCCATGCTTTTTTGAAGGCAATTATTATTCGATTTTCACATTAAAGTTAACAAAAATAATGTTTAAAAGGGTTTAAAGTGTACTTGCTCGGTCAGCAGTTCTGCTCCAAAAACATATCCAGATTATCGGATTTATATACCCCGAGTAACCACGGAAATCGTACTGGAACTCGAACCTTCCATGTAAGTAAAAATAAGACTTCAGATTTGTTCCGATAAGTGGCAGGTATTCACGATACGGATAGACACGGTTAATAGGATTACACTGCTATTATAGAAGTCAGTGTCTATTAATGGTCAGCAGTCCATGTAAAGTCACAAGTGATAAGTTGTTTTGTTCAACTATTGTGCAAAGGACTTGACGAATATCGATAGATATAACAGAGCAACTGTCGGTCCTTTCTTGATGGTTCATACTAAAATGATACCGAACTGTTCTGATGCCAAACTGTGCATTTTGTCAGGATTCTGGTGCATATGCAGATTTCCATTAAACTTATTCTTGATATCTGCAAAACATTGTATGAACCGGTAATCTCAAGTATGTAGTGGACAAAAGGGCGTAAAGTTATAAACTGAGCTAATTATGTGTACCTCCGGAATAAGGAATTTTAGCAGATTTGTGGACTGTTTTGACATCCGTCCAATTGCTGTCCTTCTCTTTCCTTCACACACGGTTGGTAGGATCCGATTCTGGATTGGTCTTTCATAGTGACCGATGCCAAAGGACTCCTGTGCAAAGCCATCGCCACAAGGGGCCTACTCTACACCGCCAGTAGTTTCACTCACACACGCTCCATATTCAATGTAAACCTGAAGACATGAGACCGGGAAGCATATGACTGAAGGTCCTTGAAGTAGAGTCGGTTAATAGTGGCTAGCTAGCTGACAGGCTAGTACATAAGTCAAAACTGTATGCTCTTGATAGAGAAAAAAATATAGAAACGGTCAGATCTGAGCTAGAAAGAAAGACATAGAAGACGCAAAGCAGGAAGTGGTTCAGCATGAGAACAAACATTGATCTATTTCAGAGGATTAGGGAAACAAAAATTCTGAATTTGGGTTGTGAAATCAAGCAAAACCTTCTGGTTACGGTGAGCCAACGAATCTGAGGTGAAAAGATGGTAGGCTACCATGCTGCAACTCCCCCAAAAAATGAGGTCAATCGCTTACCAGACTAAGGCAGTCAGTGGTTGTTACGAATGTTACGAAACATGCATGATCGAGTCAACCTAATTCTGAAGAAACACGTTATTTGTTCGTTGACCGGTCCTTATGAGCAAGATGGTGGCCTATCAATCCGGAACGACCATTGAAGTTGCGGCCGCGTTCATCACAATGCTACATGGTCACCTGCCACGACTTATGGTACCTATGATTCCATCGCGTACCGCGCGTTTGAATTTATGGCTGTACAACTGTGGTTCACTAAATTTTTGGATGCCATCCGGAACGCACTTGTCCAAGTCCTTCAGTTCACGTCGCTGTTCTCCCACGACCTCAGACCGATATTACTCAGATAACCTTTTAGTGTTACGCATTCTGGCCAAAAGATTTTCGCCTATCTGTTTCTAATTGCGCGTATGATATAACGTGCCTTTTCCTTTGCCAACGTTCTAATACAACTTGACTGCTTGCCCTGGGTATCTGCTATGCGGCTTCACCTAGTCTACTTGCGCGGAGACAAAAAGAACACGATTGCGGAAAAACACGCTGTATTGCCGACTACCAGTTCTACCAAATGGATAAAATGTCAGTAAATATATATCATGAAATAGTGGCCAAATATGGCCATTTACTTGTTGAATCACTGTCTGCTTGTTTAGGCCACTTCGCTACCAAGTGGCCAAGTAAGGCCAATTCCATAGGCGTTCGTTTCTCGGGCTGGCGTGACACCCACACTCACTTGCACGTATCCTCCTGTCGCGACACTCACGCCCACTTACACGTATCCTCCTGTCGCGACACCCACGCTCACTTTCACGTCTCCTGCTAGTTGGTCTGACGTGCCCCTCAGTGCTTTGTCTGATTTCATCAGCCGTCACCGAAAGCCTGACTGGTTTGCAATGATGACTGATTTCATCAGCCCTCCCCAATGTCCTGACTAGATTGTTTTGGTGAATTTGCCTCCTAACAGCGTAGAACAGTGGCTTCAAGATCCTTTCGTCAGATATTCGACGGACGTGTCTCACCCAACAAATGCGGCTGAATATCAGCACGGGTTCAGTCTTGTCCATGTCCGCCCGATGATGTATCCAGGTGTTGGAAAAGATGCCCAACCACCAAATGCCCAAAATTCCCCCTAGACATTGTAGGTGAGTGCGACCCACATACTAAACACGTCACGGATACAATGCCCAGGTTTCAGTACTGTACCATTACACAAATAACATGTTGTCTGGTTTTTGTTGTAATTGGATCTACGGTCTATAAACAAGTAAGTCTGCCGTAACAACAACGTTCTTAGCTTTTTTCTTAGCTAGGATAACTATAATATGCTTATCCCTGTAAAAATAGACACTGTCAGATATCTAAACAAGCGGAACTAGATCAGGGTAAAGACCCAATGAGACCCCATTACCCTCTTTGTATAAGGGGGTATGTAATGGTCTGGATTAGTAAGCTTGGAACGCATCAAGACCGTGACGCAATCGCGAATAGTGGTTTGGACAGGCACTTCTAAACTGACAGTTCGTGGTGCAAAATTAGAAGTGATAATTAGAAGTTTGGGAGTCAGATGGACTACTCCCATGAAATAATCTCCTTGATTTGTCACGAATAAACTCACCACCAACCTTCTTACTATTTCCCTCATGATGGATCTCTTTGGAGTCGTAGACCGAATACGTTGAAATTGCTCGTCAGTGTTCCCTGATGAAGAGGTGATTATCTTTTTATCAGCTTTCTCGACTAGTCAAGCCTCCCTTTATGAGACCAAGCCATAATGGGACATTTTTGACATACGTTCTCAAACCATCGTGTGAGCAAATGTTATCTGATACACTCGTATAGTTTTGTCCCCAAATTAACGTCGTATAAGTAACACTGTTAAAATGATGTAACACAGTAAGGTAAGCCAACATTCGAAAAATTTTCAATCAAAACGTGCACATTTGAATTTTTAAAAAGTAGGCTGATATACTACAATTTGAATCTAGACAAAATTCGGTGCATCTTTGAGTGTATACAACGGACATAGTACTTTCGAGTCGTAAACAGAACGAATATGAGAAAACATATTGTGCATTGAACTAATACTCATTAAGTGAATTCTTGGTTAAGCCACGAGTTAAAAACCAAAAGACTGTTTATCTATCGACCTGGACAAACAAATGAAACAGTAAAAAACTCAGTTGTCAAAAACCCCAGACACTACCATGATACCGACAGCTTTACGAAGTTTGCGGACGTACAACACAGGTTTGAACTTTCGGATAGCAACAGTTTAAGCTAGGCGCAATGTTCCACCGTGTGGCATTCACTACAAAACGTGTTGTATCATCTTAATGTGACGTAAAATGGGCAATGAAAACTCGCTGTTCTTTGCATGCTTGTGATTTAATATACTTGCGTGGACTGTCATTTAGGGGTATGATCCATGACTTGAGTTAGTAACTGACTCTCAGTCTTGTCTACGAAGAATGCCCGCAGTCCAAATCGATAGGTAACACTGGATCAGACTAACTCCAGTGCTGATTGATCCACACAGGATGCTGGGATCCAGGATTTTCTGGACAAAATCACTGCAAAAATAGTTATATGGTTTTGCGATAGAACTAAGTGATGCGGAGTTACCTGACATACGGCACCACCTTCACGAGGAACATAAAGTAACAGCGGCTCGTTTTACAATGCATCAGACCAAGTTCTCACACTACGGGGCTGTATGAACTAAACAACCAGCGGTTTAGGATAATTATTACGCTATAAAGTGACTATTATTATTATTATTATTATCTTGAACTGCACCCTAATATGGCCAGATCAGGGTACGCACTCAACCTTCCCTATACGAACCGGATACAAAACACTTCAAATTGTACATACGAACCTGTTCAAATGCTATTACGATAAACACAGCACTGGCTGGAACAGTCTGCTTTGCTCCCGATGAATGTAGTAAAAACGGTAGGTTCCATAGTTTCTTGCCCTTCCCACTGAAATATACGTTTGAGTGCAAAGGATCCATTGAAGCTCTTAAAGTCTGTCCTTGTGGCTTGTCATCTGCGAACAAAATTATCATTAACTCAACTTTTGTAAAGATTCGCTGAGCATACTTGGTCTACTATTTCGTTCCCGAGCGTTCCTACGCAACAGTCAGCAAGAAAGGGATAAAACGGGGTACCCCGTCGACTTGTCGGTAAGCTGTAGCAATGGTTACTCCAACTGATCCCTAGGCGTTCAAATATCTGGTTGATGCTCACATAATAGAACGGAAATTCAGCAAATTTATTTAGAGGACATTATGTAATGAGCGATTTTACATTAAGTGAGCATATTAATCCAAAATATGTAATATCTGAAATCAGCCTTCAGCTTCATGAGGAACCACTCCTGTCAAATAGCAATAATCCTATAATTAACAAACCCCAACGTTAATCAATTCGTGCTCTTCTGGTGTAGACTGCAGATCAAGGAATCACTCAAGAGACTCCAAACTAGGCTGAGTCCCAATTAAGTTAATCTTTCCAAACAAAATACAAAACTCTACACCGGAATGCAAAGTTGGACTGCAGTTGTTTCGGCAGAACAGCAGGTTCATCAGATGTTTGGACAGAGATTTAGGAAATTCTCCTCCAAATTCCATTGTGGCTAAGTGAAATGTAGAGTCAATCGCTCATAAAAACCTCGATCTTCTTAAGTTATGGCACAAACATTTTCAAATACCACCGACCGATTATTGTGTGCCATTAGTTCTACACGGTTCGATAGACTATGAACTTCGCTGTTTCTTCGTCGATGTGATACATGGAAATGTATCGGTGTACCTGTCCTTATTTATCATTGTGCTTGAGTGTCAATCGTCATGTGCTATTTGTGTTACAATCCTATGAATTCGCTCGGGGCAGGTGATCAACAGGCTTGGTATATTGTTGCTGAGTTTTAGTTACAACCATGCAATTTCAGTTCCTGTCAGTTCGATCATCTGGACACACGTCCTTCGGGTACCGCGACTCACAGTGAAGTGGTGAATTCCTGTCCATTGCAGTCGGATATTCAGTGAGAACGTTGAAGTCAAGCGCCAATCTCAACTAGGCTAGGAATTTAAACTGGGCCACGGCGCACCTCAATTGATTTGTGTAGGACATAACCTACAACAGGTATAGGCCGATCGGCCGTAACGAGGTCGGCTGGCAGTAACCCATTCAAGCCCTGGTTGCATCACCGTCTGTAGTTTTGGTTGGACCAGCCCGATAGTAGCACCCATCTCTCATGACCTTTTATGTAACATATTAACAAACATCGGATGGCGTAAAGGCTTATAACATAAATCTAACCCAAGCTCAAGTTTACAAACGTGAGACAAACAGTTTCACATCATCGATGAGCTTTTATACGACACACACATCAGTCAACCCTGTAACGATAGCAATGAAGTGAGCACTCCATCATTCAAGCAAGACACAGTCCACAAAAACGCATGTTAAGCTTGAATACCGATAACAATTTAACGTGGAAGCAGATAAACTGAACTTCACCGAAAACATAGCATGTCAACAGTTGAATAGAAAAGCAAGACATTTCGGCATATAGGTGCCGTGGAAGCATTTGAGGTAGCGCTTCCAGTAAATATACGATAAAAGGCAGACAGTGACTCGCACACCGGACGAGTTAACATGCATCGTGATTACTCAGCAGCGCTCAAATATGTCAGTAAATTGACCAAAGCGACTCATCCAACGAACTTTAGGCGAGTATGGCTGAACGTCCATACGATTCAATCGTGCCTGATGAAGCCAATGGCGTAGTGTCTCACGAGAGCGTGACCTGAGTTCCGGTTCCGGCCGCGGCAAGAATATACACTACTGGCGAGCTCTAACAAGAGCGAAACCCGAGTCTAGTGCTTCTTTTCGAAAGTATACGGTCAACTGTGAGTGATTTTCAAATTATATAAAAACCAAAACTCTTTACTATTCGTCACTAATCAAAATATCGCTCAACAAGTTAATGGTTTCTGTGATTTCAACTTGGAGAGAAGTCCTAATCGATAGGTTATCGGCCTGAGTTAACAGAACAATTACTGTCTATCCTCTCGAAGCAATCGAGCGATCTGAGTATTACTCACAAGCGAATGTGATCCGGCGTCTGTATATGGTGATTCGGTTGTGTCTAATATGAGGTCACTGGCACAGTGGTCAACATGGTTGCCTCATGAAAGCGCGGCCGGAGTTCCAGTACATGTCATGATGAGGATATGTACTACTAACGAGTTCTAATAAGAGCGAAACTCGAGTCTAGTGCTTTTATTTGAAAAGGGCTAGCTGAATAGTCTATGGGAGTGTGACAGCTGCGATCCGTTGTGGATGGTCTTCAATTCATATTAACCAAAAATCCCCTATTTATCAATATTCACATTCTACTGCAATAAAAAAATGGGGGACAAAGAACCGAGCAAAAAAATTTAGCGACCAAATTAACTCCCCATATATTGCCAATGTAATTGTCCAATAGCAATGGTTGCGCTGTCACTATTTCGAACAACTAGGTCGACCACTAGCTTGATCATCATCTAATGATCAATGCAGACAGCTCTATGTTACCACTTCTAGATATAATCTCTCATTTTCAAGGAGAAATCAATTATCTTTTCGTGCGAGACGAAAAACGAAAGATCTTGCTTCATGAAGTTTACACTATACGGTTGTCCGTTTCTTCCTTAAAACTTGAGTCAGAAGGCTAGATATTCAAATCTGTTATTTCTGTACTACGAGTCCATATCTTACCTACTCATTGCCGGCCTTTAGCATCGTTTAAAATGAACAATTCTTATGAATACCGCGGATTATCACAACCAAATGAACACTACACGTTAATCCAATAACCCGGTTCAAAGTAAGTCAGGTTGCACTTACTACAGTCGCGTGGAAAGAAATAGACGTTCCTGTAGACTGGCTTGAATGAGCAACATGAAACAACACTCTCTTTAAACCATGAAAAGTACGAACTGACAGTGATGGATCACGTCACAATTCGGACTAGTCGACGGTTAACGGGAGAAAATAATCACCTCTCAATCGCTTAGGACCGGTCGTCTTGGGACAATGGGTACAGTTAGTGACAGAAAATCCGCTAGTTTGAATTTTTGTGAGTTACTCTACTTCATGGGTCCAAATAATGACACCACCGGTAATGTAGTATTTGATGTTGACAGTAGGGAACAGAATGGACACATAGATATCACTCGTTTGACATATCTTCTTCTACAAGAGACTCAACTGTGAAAAATCTGAACTTCAGCTGAATCCGAATCAGCGAACAAAACAGCATGTTCAAACGCAGCAAGTGTTCTATCAACTGAGCCATGAAGCCACATTGGGAGATCAGAAATTTCGCATCTGGGCTCAGTTGTCCACTCAATTCACTGTGTCATATGGAACTTATCAAATAATCCAGCAGATTGACTGGATTTCCCAATCAGTTCACGTTGGAATCCACCAACGCCACTGCTGAGTATAGTTGTATTAGTAACAAGCAGTTTATTGGATTGGACAGGTTAGAAGAGAGCCGCCATGGTTTCGCAGCTCAGCTGGCAAGGCGCTTGCCGCGGTTGGACACACTGATTAGAAAGCGTAAAGTTTAAGATAGAGGGCTACAACCGTGGTATTCAAACAAACCCATTGTATACAATTGGGGACAGAAATCTACCAACGGCATCCAACTTAGTGTAATGAAGAACAAGTGGGATGAGAAAAATTGTCAGTGATGAATATAAACGATCAATACGGTAGTCAAAAAGACAAAATGTGAAACAGCATAACTGTACATGATAGCTTCGTTCGAAACAGAACTATTGTCGGTGTCGTATCAGTGTCGGAATTCTTAGTCGCAAATGAATAAATGAACCAATCAAGCCATCAATAAATCAATCAACGAGACAGGACAAGGGAAAATTATACAGACCATTGCACAATTCACGTAGATTGCCCGATAATCCTAGCCCATCTTGATCTCTCCACGGAAGAGAACCGGGAGGTTAGAAAACATGCTAGAAATCACGAAGCGAGACTAGTTTGAGTTCAAAGCGAGTGTGACCACCTGGGACGACAAAGAAAGCAAAAGGAACCCAAGTTGCGAATAAGTTATAACGAGAAGTGAGAGCGAAATGAGAATCTGTACAGACAGAGGTGATAAGCACGTGCGGTAGGAACGGTGGCCAATGCGACCTAAAATAAGAGTGTTCGTTACTTGCACAGAGACAGAATATGGAGAGATTGACGATAGGACCCGGCGGGCAAACACAATGTGCGTGTGTATAATGTGTATAATGTATGCGTAGACTTAATAGATAATTTCGTACACCGTGGCCTTCCGATCACCGGAACCGCTGACCAGAAATTTATCGTCCAGTGAAATGTCGCAACTGAGAACAGATGAATTTTCTTTCAACTAGAAAACAAAATCAACAAAAAACGGTGAATACCGGTTCGTATTTTCAGACAACCATACGAGCAAGATGGAAACTACTTCTCAAATGGTCAAATATATCCCAGTTGAAGACACTATATGCATAGCCAATAATGAAATAGACTACTCATAACATCAGTAAACGGCATGTAGTCCAAACGTGTGCCCAGAATAAACACCATGATTCGCATGGTATAAAGTCAGAATGACTATTCATTTCGTGCGTGAAGGAAACACGAATAACTAACATACTGAATATGGATCATCCTGATAATTACCGACACAACTATCCCATCAGCGTTTGTGATCATGGTAATACATTTTCACAAACTAAATGTGCGTTTCTGTGATAAACTGATAAACAGAACGCTACTCACAAAATCAAACGAGAAGTCTCGTGATTGCCTAAAGATAGTGAGGCACACCAGTTAAGTTATTGCGGCACCATGCAGAATGTTTTTGTTTAAGTACGTGAAATCGTCGTAAGTGTGAGTATGTGATGAGACAAGCTCAGCTCTTTTAATGCTCTCAAGAACGGTTTCAAGGTATAACCGAACATGCGAGCAACGGGAAAATGCGATTTGCGACGTGACGTTCTGTTGAAACGACAAGGTAACGCGAGGAGGTGGTGAAAAGTAATATTATTATTTAAAATAGTAACATTTAAAACTTTGTTACATAATTTCATTCATACTGTCACCTAACAGTATGCCAGGTAGAGTAAACTGACGTCAATGTCGATACGAGAAGGTTCAAAAGTGTCTGTGCTACTGAAGTAACAGAGGTCACATTATTGACCGGAGCATGAGTTCTCACCTGAAACAGATTTGCTCCGTATGGGGTTCTCCAAGCGTGCAAACTGTGGTCTTTTCCAGTAGATGCAAACCACAGTCCACTATGAGCGAATTTCAAAGATAACACGCAGCTCTCGTGTAAAGTAAGCTGATACTTTTGCGGATGATTGGGACTGAGCACTTCGATTTGATCAGTCTCCAGTCCGACTGCTATCCAGTCGCCAGTCGGGCAGTAGCCCAACGAGAACACTTGTGCACTCAACTCGAACTGGTTGATCTGACAATGTTCACGAAGATCCCAACAACGAACCGTCTTGTCCAGACCACCGCTCCACAACTTTGTCCCATCAGGCCGGATGTCTACACATGAGGCGCCCTCCAAGTGACCCTGATACTGACGAACCAATAAACGATTGTGTACGTCCCAAACACCAATGTTCCCGTTCGAATAGCAGCTGTATCGGAAAAATGAACATCAAAACGTGATCGTGTCTGTAAAAATGAATGCACTGAAACGAGTGGAAAAACCTGATGGCGGAGGAACAAATACACGTAGTGCATTTATGGGACACAAAGTAGGTCATTGTGTCGCGACAAAAAGTAATGTACATAGCAGACAGTTCAACCCTCTAAGAAGTAAACATGTGACACAATAATGCTCAGATGTGTGGGAGAGCTGACTGAAAATTCAACGTTATTGTACAAAAAAGGTTAACTAATTCAGCCGGTAGGGGTTTTGCTGGTTTGCAAAACGACGACCTAGGTAAGATAAATTCAAAAACAACTTAACTCTGATGCTGAATAGATCAAACAAAACAAAATGTTCCCCTAGTAGATCAACAAGATCGAACGACACAACGGGAATAGTACAACATCAAATAAAAACAAAGGTACGTAACATTGCAACGTGAATCAAACTGTTGCACATTTCACCATGTGAAATAAAAATTACCGACGGGTTTCGATTTCTGGTGTCTAGTGATCTTGGGCGTACCGGTACACGTGAGTGGCACATGATTGATAATGTCTTTCCACTTCGAACTCAAGCTCGGATTAATTCTCAAGTTCCAATCAATGTTGTCTCCGAATACATTTGAAGAATGTAAAGATAGTCATATAAGATGTACGCTTAAACACCATTTCATTCGCACTTTTCAATTACACAAGCGAAATGAGATAAACATTTGGACGTCCGATTGCTTACGGACAAAATTTTCAGTGATCAATCATCCAGTCATGTGATCGAAAATAATGATAACAGATATGGATGTAGAATGAGATGGAAACAAAGAATAAGAATAAAGAAATAGGAACAGGAAGAATATTGAATCCAAGTAATGTATTACCGAGGTAGCGATAGGTTCACTACTATCTGTTTCTGAACGCATAACGGTAGTTTCATACCGTGTACAGCAAGCGCTTTGGAAAGCGCTAAAACGTGTGTGTTCATTGTCTGACAAACAACACGGAATACGTTAACCTGGTCTACGATCGAAAAACGTCGGACATCACTCAAAAGTCCGATGTAGCTTCGAGTACATCCACTGCGCGCAGCAGTGCTCACAATCAGACATCAGTGTCTTATTCACTACGCCCTTGGGCTAGGCAAGCCCCTCACTGCCAAGTGAGTCAGACTCTTGAGTCATTGGCTCCAGGGAGCGTCTCCCAAGAAAACCCTGTATCCTGTTGTCTCACAGGTCAGACTTTTGAGTCAGAGACTCGGGGTGGGATCCCTCAAGTCAACCCCCTTCCGCGGCATAAACAACCGGGAAGTGTCATAAGTTATCGTTCTCCCGACAGTGACATTATTCATCCAAAACAAATTCCTCCTACTATTTCACTCCCCACATCCTCTAACTTCCATGTACCGTCGGACGATAATTGTTTTCTGAGGCCAAGACAACTGGTAAACATTGGTGCCCTTAATGTCCGCACTCTCCGACAAGTCAGCCAACAAGCTGCTCTGACAAGTTACTCTCTCAAGTCTGGAGCTTGATGTGTGCTGTGTGTCGGAGACGCGAGTCTACGATTCTAGCACCGTTATCCACTTGAGCTCACCTCTAGATAACTGTCGATCCAAGCGCTTCTCTCTCAGGGTCTCTGGTAACGCTGAAGCTGAATCTCGTGGTCAAGCTGGAGTGGGAATCGCACTAAGTTCCAGAGCAGAGCAATGTTTGCTTGACTGGATGATCCCAGTGAACAGTCGCTTGTGCGCTGTCAGACTCAATACATCGGTAAAAGTCTGTCGACGCAAATCAGAAAGGCATTCTGTATTTGTGATGTCGGCGTATGCTCAAACGGACAGCTGTTCGGATGTTACCAAGAATGCGTTCTAAGAAGCCCTCGTTGACCTTCTGAGGCAAACTAAACAATCAGACATCATCATACTAGCGGGCGATTTTAAAAAACTGTTCTGCGCCACTCAACCACGGACACAAATCGATCGCATCGCCGTCGGCTTGCGGCCGCTTCGCTCCATTAAAGACTGTTGTTCGTTTTGGAGTAACCATCTTGACTCACACCATGCCCATTGTTCGTGCCTGATTTGTGTTTGTCGTTTGCTCAAAGATCACCTCCTTGCAAACATAACATGTTCCGTTAGAAATTGAATTATGACGGTATACCAACTGCCTATCAAACAACACCGTCAGATAAATTGCACGGGCTCTAACGGTGCAGGGATCCATACGAGCACTAGGCGGAAATATTAACAGTTACACGAACCTCCTACCAACTAAATCTGTACTAAAGAAGCACCACAGATACGACAGAAGTGGATTTCTGCTGATTCAGCCGAGCTTTTGAACAAACGGCGGTAGATTCCTCTTGACTCCGAATACGATAAGGACCCGTGTGAGCTGAAACGCAGACTTGCGAACGGTCTGTTTGAGGACCACAAGGCTTACCTGTTCGAGCAAACCAAATGGATGGAAGAAGCCTTATTTTATCAGAGATAGACGGTTGCTGTTTTCTCTGATTCGTGGTTGCACTGACAGTGAGCAAAGTGATAATGAGACCACATGTGAAAAAGATGGCTCACGAATTTGCAACCTGTTGTGAAAACTCGACAGATGAGCGGAGTACTTTGAGAAACAGTTCAACTGGTCTGAGCCAGCTCATTTAGTTGTGGATGATAAAGACTGTTGTAAGTTATGACATGCAGATACCCAAGTGATTTTGGAGCTTGAAATATCAAAACGTAATGAAGTCTCAGGTCCGCATCTTTCTTCTCCAGCCATTTTCAAAGGTGGCGGTGAAAGACTGTTGCTTGAACTGATCACACTTCGTTTCATATGAGAGACTGAATGGATGTCTCGTAATTGGCGCTAAGTGACACAAGGTGTCAAGGCGTCATGTGACAACCAGAGGTCTTGCCTCAATCGCATCCACGATGCTCACAAGTCGTATAATGAGGTGGCTTCTGAAACACAAAAATCCAGATGACAGACGGATAGACAGGCTCCTGGCATGATCGTGATGCAGCGCTTATATCTTCGCCTTGAGACAGACATTTGAGTACTGGCACACCTCGCGACCAACTGTCGTGGTATCTTTAGGCGTAAAGCATACGTCTAGCACGGTTGTCCGACAGGCTGTCTGGAGCTGTCTTCGTCCCAGAGAAGTCCCAATGAGGTATGCGAACTTATTGAGGTCGTTGAATACCTGCTCTGAATGTAGAATGCACACTTATGAGCAGTAATCGCTAAGTCAAGTGGTGTTCGATAGGAGCATCCGAACTCATCCTTCCTTTTCAACTATAGGATGTACGATATTGTAGAAGTATCACACGAAGGTTGCGATGATCTCCGAATGGAGCTTCGCCCGAGTAGTGAGTTAACGGATATTGAGTATGCCAAACATTACTTTACTTAGTTCCTCTGCTAAGTACTTGGGTTGACACTAACCCCATCTTTGTTAGTGTAGACAGGTCGCTGGAGTTTGTCGACCGCTTCACCTATTTGGGTAGTGTCATATCATCAGCATGTATTATAGTTGACGAGATATTCACGAGGACAGAGAAAGCACCAGTGTGTTTACTAATCGTCGTCAGTTGTGGCATCGTAAACAGGTCGGACAAAACAATGTTTGTAATGCAAGTATGTGCTTAGTTTTGCCCTACGGATCGGACCTGACTCATCCGTGTGGAAGATGCATCTAAACCCTCGGTATTCGATTACCGTCGTCTCCGCCAGTTAACCTGTAGTAGAAGGAATGAATGAGTGGATCGCTCGAGTCCGTCGGTGGGTATCTGGGAAATATGCAGGTTCGCAGCTACTAGTTGAAGTAAGGAAAATACACAGCTAGCGCTGGTTGGGTCACTTGTTGTGTAGGCCGACATAGCGTTTACCGTTGTGGTATGGCTTCTGATAGTTGGAATAAACTGCAGGGCAGCCAAGAGATGATGTGGGCACGCTTTGACCGTCCTGCTGAACAGGAATGATAGATGCCGATACTAACCATGCCGTTGATTTGAAACTCTCTCGAACATCATTGGTGAACCTCTATCAGCGAGGTGCTTGACTCTTTTATGAAGGCCCATTGTTTGGTCTTACTCTTCTGTTCCTCTTCTATTTTCTATTTTTTCTCTATGCATTTGCATTTGTGTATTAATCTATCACTCTGTCAACAATCGTCATTATCAACGACAGTCTGAACCACAGAACGTACAGGTACAGTGAGAAGATGGAAACAATGTTGACAATAAGCTATACTCCAAGATCCCCATGGTTTCACATCAATCGGTCTGGATATCGAAGCTTCCCAAACCATGAAGGTGATACTGTACCACGTATCACACCGCACCCCGTACAGATGGGTAAGAATCAAGATCCCCAAGAATGCACATAGGGTGGAATCATAGTGGATCGAACCTGCGAGCATATATGTTTAGAACCTAGCATTAAAGATGAGTAATAAGTACAAAAATTCGTGATGAGCTGTCGTATGCATGTGCATATCCGTAGTGGACGGACACCGTAACCTCGACCATAGAGCCAGAATATGACTTCCGTATGCTTTTCACGCTGGCTCGCGTAGTACATGTTAAATTTCCGATCGGTCGCATTTTGACAAGCAGTGCGGAGTCTATCACTCTCAGTGATGCCAGTTCGCGCTAATTCGTTGCATACCAATCACTGTGCTTAGTTGATTATGAACCCCGACCACACAATTTTCAATAAGGGCTCATTATAATCAATAGCAAAAATATTTTTGACCACGGACTGACCAAAGAAAGCTTCCAGTGAAAATAGACTCTTAGTAAATCGATAAACTGAGTTAAACTTGCAGGATAACATTCTTGCATAATGCCAATCAGTAGGGCTACGTCGAAAATAGTGGAACAATTACAAGATAATCATCCATCTACTTACGGTATTCTAAGGTTTTGTAATTAGGGCTACCCGTTGAAAATTAGAACAAGCTAGCACGCGCATAGATTGTACTAAAAATGTATCTCTACCGCACAGAAACTGTTCAAAGTGGACACAATCTGCCTGTCGGTGTAGTAGCACGAGCGAATGGTCAAACTGACTAATTGGTTGCTCTAGTGCTAAGTCCAGGGAGGTATTGTAAACATTTACAATTAACTATGCAATAGTTTACAAATTCAGTGTCTCAATGTGTGCATAGGAACAGCAAGGTTGTGTCCTGGCTTCATCCCTGTTTAGCTTATATTTGACTGCCATGCTAACAGTTGCTTTTCAGGACTCTGGGGAGTATGGTGTTAAGGTAGAGTACCGGACGGATGGGCGTCTACTGAATATTCGACGTTTCGGCGCCCCAACCCGGTTACATACCTCAACGATGCGCATGCTTCTGTTCGCAGATGACAGCGCGCTGTTTGCACATAGCGAGAACGAACTACAGCGACTGGCCACGGCTTTCGCGACCGCGGCATCCAAGTTTGGACTGAATATCAGCACAGGTAAGACATTTTCTTTCTTTCAGCCTTCTCCGGGCGGAAGTGCTGTCTGTGCACCTTCACCTCAAATCCGTTTTAATGGAGATGTTGTCAGCAGCTGCACAGATTTCTGCTACTTGGGTAGCAATCTGTCCACCGATCTGTCCGTGGACCGCGAGTTGAGAGCTCGTGTGGCAAAGGCCAGTACTGCTTTCGGACGTCTTGAAAGACGTGGTTGGAAGAACCACAGCCCGAAGCCAAGCACTAAACTCTTAGTCTACCGCTCAATGGTGCTGTCTATACCGCTGTACGGCAGTGAAACGTTGACATTGTATCAGTGGAATGTGCGCTATCTGAGCCGCTTTAATTTGCAATGTCTAGGACGCATCCTGGGTATTTGGTAGTCGGACATGATACCGACCACTGAAGAGACGACGAGGACGTCAGCCTGAGGTAGATCATATCAGTATATTCTATTCT